>JBBDGP010000441.1:1060000-1256961 GCA_037952835.1 Lithobates septentrionalis | reverse complement strand
GTATATATATATATATGTGTATATATATATATATGTGTGTATGTATATATGTGTGTATGTATATATGTGTATATATGTATATATGTGTATATATGTATATATGTGTATATATGTGTATATATGTGTATATGTGTATATATGTGTATATATGTGTGTATATGTGTATATGTGTGTATATGTGTATATATGTGTATATATGTATATATGTGTGTGTATATATATATATATATATATATATATATATATATATATATATATATATATATATATATATATATGTGTGTGTGTATATATATATATATATATATATATATATATATATATATATGTATGTATATATATATGTGTGTATATATATATATATGTATGTGTGTATATATATATGCATGTGTATATATATATTAATATATATATATATATATATATATATTAATATAATATAATGTGTGCAATACACCTCTGCTGCTCCAAGTGCTCTCTCAACGCCCACAGCCAACAAACAACTAAGAGCTGTTTGACATCGAGCTGCAGAGAGATGTAAGGCACCCTTTACATGGCTGTGGAATGTGAAATGGGCCAGTTGTGTCACCAGTAAAGGATTTAATATGGAGAGCCGGCTGGAATATATTACAATATAATCATTTGTTGTCCATGGAGAAAAGAAAGAAAAAGCAAAGTGGGGCGGTGCAAGGCTTGTAGATGCAAGGCTTAGTTTGTCTTCCTAAATCCCTGGTGCCCAACCTGTGGCCCCTTTAGTATATGATATGTGGCTCTCAGACCACAGAGGTCTGTAGTGGGAACATCGATTAGGGTATTGGCACTGATTTCTATTAGCCTCAGGTAATATGTTCCCCATTCTCGTATTGTCTTCTGCAGCATATCCCAACCCAAAAATGTAGCATGTGCACACTCTCTGACCCTCATTTCCTCTATTAGGTCTGCAGTCTGACAGTCCTCTCAAACATTTGCATATAATGAACATTATGTACAGCCCTTTGGTGAGGTCAGGGGCCGCATTTGAGGCCCCCTTTAGCTCATCAGTGGACAATCACTGTTGTAAATTAAGCACTCCTCCGACCTCAAGCAGTGCTGACACTAGGTAACTAGTCAGTGCATAAGAAGCTCCATGGTGACTGGTCTTCTTTATGATCAGAATATATTAAAGTCACTGGATTGGTAACACATCCAGACAGCTAACATGTACAGAAGGTGACACCATAATAAAAACCTGACAGAGGCTGTAATTTTTCCTTGATTGATCACAAACTAAAAATCGTATTTGGATGTGCTCTAATTACGGTACATTCAGCATTAGTATCACTCGTAATTAATACTCAACATCACATCCTAATTTAACTGTAGGATGCAACACTGAGCAGTTAATTACAGCCTTACTTCAACACTGACATTAGTGCAAAAGGCTGAGAAGAAGAAGAGCCAGAGATCTTGGCCTTCTCACATCATTGATAAGGATGGATTGTGTATGATGTGTACACAGGTGACTGCAGCATGCAGGTTGGTAACCCTGCATACAGAGATGACAAAAACAATCATCATCTTGGGGTGATCTTTTACCTGAATTCTCTGCTTGGCTTGCTCGGAAGCTGAAGTCTCTAACAAGGTCACTGTGCATCCTCCAAATCCACCTCCTGTCATCCTACTGCCATACACGCCAGGAACCTCCAGAGCGATTGTAACCAGTTCATCCAATTCTGGACAGCTAACTTCATAATCATCCCTGGGAAGAAAGTGAAGGAAGACAGAATGAGTCATTGTAGAGGGAGAACCCCAAAATCTATCCTTTCATTCCCAGTGCGGGATTGATCCCCCTCTGTCAAGCAGCTGAATCCACCATCGAAATACATTTATGGTTACTGTATACATGCCAAAAATAGTAGTTCTGTACAGCTAGTGTTGTGATTTATCACAGATTGTCCATACTGCAGAGTCAGACAGGTGACACACATATTCTGGTTCCATAGATCAGCCCCTGGTTCAGGTTGTAGCTTCCCTTGTCACCTCTCCACCTCCAGCCTTATTTATTTTTATCAAGTAGATTTTTATTCAATTTTAGGTTTCATTCACGTGGCAGATATGTGCCAGCTGCGGCAAAGATCCGGTGTATTTTTGTGGCTGGATTCCCAGGTGGATGCGGGAAATTGGGGCTGTTCAGCTTGAACAAAGCAATGACAGGCTGAGAGAAACCACAGCTGTCCACAGGTAATTGGATGGAATGACACAGAGCGATTATCTGCAATTAGGGCATTCAGAGAGAAGCATCTGTGCCTAACTGCCAGTAATTGATCCATCGGCGACAATATCCATGCCACTTCAATCAGCTCCCATTTATGATCTGTATTTTAAAGTGTTTGCTAACCCAACACTTCATATTCCTGATATGTGCCTGCTGTACCATGTACTTGAATGAGAAAGCATCCAGTTCGCTGTGTATTGCTTCCTTTGTGTGAAATCCCTGGTGTTCCTGCCAGTCCCTCTGCTTTCCTATTAAAAACTGACCATGCTAAGCAGGAGAACACATTGTGGTAAGTTCTCTAGCTGTGCTGGAAACTCAGCCTGCTCTCCTCCAATGATCAGACTTGTCCTGTTACGCGCCCCCCCCACTCCACAGCCATTTACTGGCAAGCTCAGTGTGCTGCTGCTTCTCCTCCCCCAGCTCTTAAGCAGATGAGAACAGAGGGAATGTGATCATTTATAGAAAAGGGAAAAAAAATATTTATAATTGTATTTTTTTTATATCTGTACACAAATGTGTGCCTTTCATTTCTATTTTAAACTGGATGTTTTTTTTACAAGGTGAAAGTTTACAATCACTTTACCAGTATGATGCTGCATGCTGAGGATACATTGATGTAGAGAGTTCAGAGTTCACAGTTGTCAGTGTCTCTGCTCTACTGCACAGCCAGGGGCAACCATAGTGGAACTACTCTACTCGCCATGCGGACACTCAAGGTTTTTGTGTTGTACAACCCCGCTTTTGTTTCAGTAAGCCCACCACTTTACCAGAACGTCATGGTGGTTACAAACCCTTGCCCCACATGACACAGGAATGGAGCATGTTTAAAAAGGCTTGCTTCCTGGTAGAATCTCCAGGTCACACATTAGCTCCAGAGTCTCTTGAAAAGGTGCCAATCATTTTTCTTTAACTGGCCATAGATGGATCCATCTATGGGTAAGCTGACAGTACCCAAGTCGATCTCTAGCATGCGATTATTGCCAGCAGCCATAGCTGCTGGCAATAATCATTGTGTTCTCCTGGCAGGGAAGGCTCCCTGTGCCATCCCTTTGCTGGGAGAACACAATACCTCTGTGGGAGGGATTCCCCCATCAACACTCTCTATGGTCTGCCTTTCTCCATAATGTGATTTTCAGCACCACCCCCATCTCTGTTCTGCAATTGGTAAACTCTGTTAAGAGGCAACTCAGTTGGCCAACCATAGTCATAGAAACTTACTCAGTCCATACTACCTCACCTCAGAGAGTTGTGGCTCTCCACCATTAATTTGCCAAACAGTTTGTAATCCCCTTTCTTCAAAGCCTGTGCCGCTTTAGCAGTGCGCTCAATCTCTGTGATGACATGACGTGCCCGCTTATAGCACACCTCACTCAGGTTCTCTTTTTTGGCTGTCAAGGAAAAAAAAAACATGTTTAAACAGAAGGCCATCTTTATGGCCATGATTTGCCTATATTTAGGGTGTAACATTAAACATGGTCATAGCCCGCAGGCTGCAGCCCCCACCCCTTACAGAATCCGGGGTTCTTCTCCCCCGTTGACACCTGTCTAGTTTTTAACTTGCCTTGGCTCTGCCTACACTGCATCATTCATTCACAGGAATCTGTGAATGTAAAACTACAAGTCCACCTGCCACTGCAGCAGAGGGACCTGCAGTTCTCAATGAAGGCTTCAGAACAGACATCACCACTTGTAGACCATTAATACTTCTTCCAGTTCCATAAACAACTTACACACCTGGGGCTGGAGGAATGGTCTGCGGAAGTCAAAGCATTGCAACCATCGTCAGTTGAGGGTGCAATGCTTTGACTTCCACAGGCTCAAATAAAAAATAAAATAGATAAGTACCGTAATAATATATGCACATTTTTAATACTCAATATAGGTGATTTTTTTTTTCTCAAAAAGGTTACGTTGCCCTTAGGCTTCGTGTACATTACAGCTCCTAAATTTGAGTTTAGGAGCTTTTGGCGTTTTTTTTTTTTTACCAAAGCTCCTAAACTCAACTCCATAAAAGCCTATGTGTCAATGTACGTATCAACTTTTAGCAGAGTTTAGGAGCTGCTGCGTTTAGGTGAGATTCAACCTCCCTCTCCTGAACACGGAAAAATCGCGTTCAGGATAGGAACGTTTTGACCGCCAGGCGTGGAAAAAACTGAAAAATGCGGCAAAACCATTTTGCGTTTTCCCACAGCCGTGGTAAATGTAAGCAGGGTGTACATGAATTTATAACATGTGTACCCAGCGCTGTTTTCCCATCAACACTATTTCCAAAAATCATATATATAAAATATAAATAAATCTTAAAGTGATTGTACCCCCCCGATTGTGAGTTTTACCTATAGGTAAGCTTAGAATAGGGCTTACCTATAGGTAGTGGAAATATCCCCTAAATGTGCACCGTTTTGGAGATATTTACCTTGTAGTGCGCCGATGAGGTCATCGCCGCATGCACTGTGAAGAAACAGACCTCCGTGCCATTTCTTCCTGAGTGTGTGCAGTAACTGGCGGCTCCCACGTGAGTGACGTCACGTGGCTCTGGCCAGCCACACAGCCGGAGTCCGCAGTCCCGGAAGGAAGAGGGGCGAAAAAGGATGCTTCCTTAAGCGTGGACATCGTGGGCTTCGTTTGCAGGTAAGTGCTACATAATGGGCTAGTATGGGATGCATACTAGCCCATTATTCTTCTACTTTGCAGGGTTTGCTGGAAACAAAAGAAGAAGTAAAACCCCATCAGGGTTTACTTCCTCTTTAAGTGCCAAAAAATGTATGACGCATAAAAAGACTAAAAATCTAAAAGTGTGTTCTTTTCTTATATTTTCTTGTGCAGTCCTTGTACCAGTGCTGATTCTTATGCCGTGCTGTGCCATGCTCCCCTCCTTATGTGCCCACACTCACCAGATGATGGTGGATATTGTGCCTGTATTAAGAGCAATTGCTCATCAGATAATATGCGCCCTTTGGAACACAAACCGCGGCTCTTTGAATTCCAGGACAGAGTTGGCATATGCTCAGATTTTTTTTGAAAATTATTTTTATTTTATACCATACATAACAAGCCACACAGCGTGGGCTGCAACCGGCCACAAACTTGCTGGTACACTACAAAAAAACAATACAACATAAACGTTATCACAGAAACTAGATACATCCCCCCTAACTTTGCCCAGACAGGTACACAATCGTTCCTACCTCCAGCCGGAGGAAGTCTACCATGACACGAAGTTACAATTCCACGGCTCCCCCGTGTTCAGATATCCTCCATGGGATGGTTACGCTCAACACCCAACCCCCCCCCCCCCCCCCGCTCCATAGTGACATGGCTAATTAAGGAGAGTTGCCCATGCTGTGCATTGCGCAAATGCTACAATCACTCAGTAATCTTCTAGCCCTTCAAAACAATCGCCTTCCATGTTACCATAGCTACAAAGGATCTTGGGTTATGTCTCAGTGTGGTTAATCTGATACTGTGTCCATGGAAACCATCCACCCCCCCCCCCCCCCCCAAACCTTACCTTCTCAAATTTGTTCAGAGCCCCTCTGCTCAAGTATGTAGCCTTGTAAAAGGGTACTGCCTTGTTGACCAATGTTTTCCAAGACTCCAAGGTCAGTGACACTGAGCTGTTCCATGAAAGGATAATGCGCTTTTTAGTGTAGAACAGTAACAGGGTAAGAAGGGTCTGTATGGCCCTGGTAGTGGCCAAGGGCTCCACTAAGTGTAAAAGACATACTTTGATGGACATAGGGATAGAAATTGAGGTGACCAACCTTATACTGGAGGCAATGGCTTGCCAATAAGATTTAATTAGTGGGCATTCCCAGAAAATATGCATGAAGTTAGCTATGGGTGCAGCGCATCTCCAGCACAGGGAGTGCTGATTCCCAAACATTTTTGCCAGTCTAGCCGGGGGGAGGTAGTTTCTGTGTGGGAATTTGTAATGAATCAATCTAGCTCTGCTAGATACTAGATACTGGAACGTGGTCCCCCACATGTCGTCCCAATCTGCTCTGCCCAGTCCTGGAGCCATAGCCTCCCAAGCTCTTCTGCAAGGCCCCAACAGGAGGGTTGTTTCATGGAATAAGTCTTTATATAGGCAGGAAACTGGTTTTTGCAGTGATTCACTGCAGCTTAGTAGCTCTAGGTCACTGGGCTCAAGGTCAAGGGGCTCCTTACCAAATTGCGAGCAAAAAGCATGCCGCAGTTGAATATACCTGAAAAAGTGTGAGTTTGGCAGATCATATTTAAGTTTTAATTCATCAAATGACAATAAAGTACCGTTTGATATAATGTGGAGCAAGGTTTTGATACCATATTTGGTCCATAACACTGGATCTAGGTAACCAAAAAATAGGATTTTTTTAAAACAGCTTACCTGTAAAATCCTTTTCTTTCGAAGGACATCACGGGACACAGAGCCTCAGTAATTACTGATGGGTTATATAGGTATCACTGGTGATTGGACACTGGCACACCCTATCAGGAAGTTCAACCTGATTGGACACTGGCACACCCTATCAGGAAGTTCAACCCCCTATATAATCCCTCCCCCTTTCAGGGATACCTCAGTTTTGTAGCCAAGCAATATAGTGTATTAGAAGAAAGGCGGGACCTCTGTGTCCCGTGATGTCCTTCGAAAGAAAAGGATTTTACAGGTAAGCCGTTTTAAAAAATCCTATTTTCTTTCTCGAACATCACGGGACACAGAGCCTCAGTAATTACTGATGGGATGTCCCAGAGCAATGCTACCTGAGGGGGGGGAACCACGACCAAGTAGGGTGCAATCAGACCTGAGGACCCTGTACCGCTGCCTGCAGCACACTACGCCCAAAGGCGATATCCTCATGCCTTCTCACATCCACCTGATAGAATCTGGTGAATGTATGAACTGAAGACCAGGTTGCAGCCTTGCAGATTTGAGCCATAGAGGCCCGGTGATGCACTGCCCAAGAAGCACCAATAGCCCTTGTGGAATGTGCCTTGATCTGAAACGGAGGAATCTTCTGTTTCAAACCGTAAGCTTGAATGATCAACTGTCGAATCCTTTTAGAAATGGTAGCTTTTGACGCTGCCTGTCCTCTATTGGGACCCTCTGGTAGCACAAACAAAACATCCGTCTTGCGGATCTGAGCAGTTGCCCCTAGATAGGCCTTAACTGCTCTTACTACATCCAACGAATGTAGAGATCTCTCTTCCGGAGAACAGGGATCTGGAAAAAAGGAAGGCAGAACAATGTCTTGGTTTAAATGAAAATCAGAAACCACCTTCGGTAAAAAACTAGGATGAGGGCGTAGTACCACTCTATCCTTGTGTATAATCAAATAAGGCTCTTTACAGGAAAGAGCTGCTAATTCTGACACTCTTCTAGTAGAAGAGATGGCCACCAGAAAAATTAATTTCCTTGTCAACAAGACCAAAGGAATCTGACTTATTGGTTCAAAAGGCTGTTTCTGTAACACAGCCAGGACCAAGTTCAAGTCCCAGGGGTTTAGGGGCGCTTTAACCGGAGGATTAAGACGCATCACCCCCTGCATAAAGTTTCGGACCAAAGAATGTGAAGCAAGTGGCCGCTGAAATAATACTGATAAAGCAGAGACCTGGCCCTTGATGGTACTCAAGGCCAGCTTCATCTCTAATCCTAATTGTAGAAAATCAAGAATTCTACCTATGACATATTTCCTGGGATGCCAACCTCCAGATTCACACCAAGGTAGATATGACAGGACCTGAGAGCCCACGACTCTTCAGAACGTGGGTCTCAATAGCCAAACCGTCAAATTTAGCGTTTGTAAGGCAGGATGGAACACTGGACCTTGAGATAACAGGTCTGGGCGTACCGGTAGGGTCCACGGGGAACCTACTGTCATCCTTACTATTTCTGCATACCAAATCCTTCTGGGCCAAGCGGGGGCCACCAGAAGTACCAACTTCCTTTCCTGCCTGATCCTGCGAAGGAGTCGTGGTAGTAGCAGAATAGGCGGGAATGCGTAAATCAGTGAGAACTGATGCCACGGAATCACCAACGCATCCGTCCTGCATGCAAGAGGATCTTTCGTCCTTGCCACAAATCTGTCTATCTTTTTGTTGAATCGGGATGCAAAGATCTACATCTGGAACCCCCCATCTTTGGTATATGGCCCAAAAGACGTCGGGATGCAGAGACCATTCCCCTGGAAGTAAGTGCTGGCGACTTAGATAGTCCGCCTGCCAATTCTCTATTCCCGGGATGAAACCTGCCGATATGCATGGCACATGCATCTCTGCCCAGACTAAGATCTGGTTCACCTCCTTTTGGCAGCTTGGCTCCGGGTGCCTCCCTGATGATTGACATAAGCCACTGCTGTGGCATTGTCGGACTGGATCCTGACCGGACAACCCTGTAGCCTGATAGTCCAGGCTTTTAGAGCTAGATGTATTGCCCGGATCTCCAGAATGTTGATGGGTAAGGTCCTCTCTGTCTTGGACCATACCCCTTGGACCGCAGCCTGTTCCAGAACTGCTCCCCAACCTGACAGACTGGCATCTGTTGTTACCACCGTCCAGGTAACCGGTAGAAAGGATTTCCCCTTCTGCAGGTTTTCGGGTATGAGCCACCAATTGAGGCTCTGACGCACCGCATGCGACAGGTGCATCGGAAAGTCTAATGCCTGAACTTTCTTGTTCTAGGTCGACAGAATACTGTGTTGCAGCATTCTTGAGTGAAACTGAGCATAGGGAACTGCTTCGAATGAAGACACCATCTTCCCTAGTAGCCTCATACAAAGGCGGACTGAGGGACCCTTCTTGGTCCTTACTGTCAGAATCAGCTCTCTCAAAGCAGTGATCTTTGGCTGGGGTAGAAATATTTTCTCCTGGCTTGTATCTATAATCAGACCTAAATACTCCAGTCTTCTTACTGGTTTTAGGAAAGACTTTTCTAAGTTGAGGATCCAACCCAGGTGTTCTAGATACCTGACTGTGGTCCTCAAGTTTCCATTCAAAGAGGCTACCGACCGGTCTATCAAGAGCAGGTCGTCTAGGTATGCTATGACAGCTATACCCTGAGCCCTTAATCTGGCCAGAGGAGGAGCCAAGATCTTTGTGAACACTCGAGATGCAGTGGCTATCCCGAAAGGCAGAGCCACAAACTGGAAATGGCGCCCTCCTACCTCGAAGCGCAGAAACTTCTGATGAGCAGGAAAAATGGGCACATGCAGATATGCATCTCTGATGTCTATTGATGCCAGAAATTCTCCTCCCTGCAGGGTGGGAACTACTGTTCGAATTGATTCCATGCGGAAGGATTGAATCCTTAGGAATCGGTTCAGATCCCTTAAGTCCAGAATGGGCCTGACATCCCCATTTGGCTTTTGGACCGTAAAAAGGTTGGAATAGAAGCCCAATCCCTGGTCCTTTGCGGGAACTATCATAATGACCTCCTGCGACAAAAGTCGCTCTAACGCTAGAAGGAGCGACTGCTTCTTCTCTGGGTCTCTGGGGACACTTGATCTGAGGAACCGAGGAGAGGGGAATTCCTGAAACTCCAGCTTGTACCCTAAGATTACCGTGGAGATTACCCATCTGTCCTGGAAGTCCTCGTGCCAGAGCTCTGAGAACTGTCGCAGTCTTCCCCCCACTCGAGTGAGCGGGGGCGCCCCCTCATGCAGAGGTCTTAGTGTTTTGCCTAGTAGGCTTCTTTCCCCAGGACTTCTTTTGTCCCTGGGGTTGACTCTTGTCTCTGGACCCCGATGGAGGCGGCCGTCGAGACTGCCTGGAGGCTGAAGCCCCCGGCGCTGGGGAAAGAGTCCATTTAAAAGAGGGACGCTTACTCTTCTTCTTGACAGGTAAGAGAGTGCTTTTCCCACAAGAGATTCTCTTGATATAGTTATCCAAGTCCTCTCCAAACAACCTTGCACCACGAAATGGAAACCCAGCCAGTAGCTTCTTACATGGTGCTTCGGCTAACCAATACATGCCCGGCCGCCCCTGTAACACACTCGCATACTTATTTACAGTCTATTATTATCTATTATCATCAGAGTATTGCTACAGGCATAATCTGCACTATTTGTATAAGTATCCACCACCTCCTATTATCCTTCTGTAGTTTATAGACGCCCAGCCGCCCCTGTAACACTTCTATACTCTAGTACACAGTTGAGTAATACCTCTCACCGTGAGATTATTGCTACAGGCATAATCTGCACAATTCGTACAACTTGTATAAGCATACACTATTTTCCTCTATCTGTCCTTAGTGTATAGACGCCCGGCCGCCCTTGTAACACACCTATACACTTATTCATAGTAAAGTAATATTCATCACTGTTTTATCATTGTTACAGACATAATTAGTAATCGCTTATTCCTTTTTTTTTTTTTTATCCCCTTACAACATATATTTATTACTTTATTTGCATGTGTACAGATGCCTGGCCGCCCCTGTAACACAGGTGTATAGCTCCCCGGCTGCCCTTGTAACACGGCTACATATTTATTTATTATTTATTCATTGTTAATTCAACATTAGACTTACTACCTTATTTGCATGTGTACAAACACCCGGCTGCCTTTGTAACACGTGCACATAGATTCCTGGCTGCCCCGGTAACACATGTATATATACGCCTGGCCGCCCTTGTAACACGGCTGTAGATTTATTCATTGTCAACTCAACATTAGACTCACGACCCTATTTGCATGTGTACAAACGCCCGGCCGCCTTTATAACACATTCATATAGACACCCGGCCGACCATGTAACACACCTGTATATTAATTCAATGTCAACCTTATGTTTGTATATTTATTTATTTATTATTGTTAATTTAACCACTGCCACCTGTGCCCTGTACCCCTGTGTCAAATTCCTTCAGGACTTCATTGTATATAACACTGACGTTAATAATCCATTTTGCGAGTGCACGGTCATCTTGGCCGTCCTCATAATACATCTGTCACTTCCCTTATTATTGTGTATTTAGTATCTGCCCACACTCCTCCCCTTGCTCCTCCCCCTCACCATTTATAAGCCAGCTTGAGGAGTGTGGGCGTAGGTCTGGCGAAAGGAGCCGCACATGCTCCGAAACGCATTACCACCCCCTTCTCTACACTGACACCATCAGCCTTGTGTGTCCCGCAGTGAATACAGGCTTCCCTGCTGCCTCCTCTTTCCAACACGCATGAGAACGCTTTACAGCTGCTGGACGGCTCTACACTGCTCTCTACCACCTTGCTGAGGATGGACACATGCCACAGATGAGGACTCCTGATTTTATCATGTCTTTTAACACTCAACAATCTTGTAAGTGCTTTTAACCCTTTGTGCACTTTATTAAATTTGACATACTGCACTTAGAGGCGCCTTTCTTTTCCTTTCTTAAGTATTGACAGACTCCAATCGCTGCTACTGCAGGTTGGGCCATTGATCCTAAGGAGAAAACATCCTTCAATAGGGATTCCATCC
Organism: Lithobates septentrionalis; assembly: GCA_037952835.1. Classification (NCBI taxonomy): domain Eukaryota; kingdom Metazoa; phylum Chordata; class Amphibia; order Anura; family Ranidae; genus Lithobates; species Lithobates septentrionalis. Next base: position 1,245,268 of record JBBDGP010000441.1, on the reverse strand, counting down.
TTTTATCTACAGGATCCCTGAGCATCTGAGCATTGTCTGCAGGACAAGTCAGGCTATTATTTATGGAGGAAATGGCGGCATCAATAGCCGGTATTCCCCACATTTTAATAAACTTTTCTTCCATCGGATAAAGTGTTGAAAACTTTCTCTGCGGAAAAAAACGTTTGTCTGGGTGATCCCACTCAGAATAAATGAGCTTTTCGAGTAAAGTATGAACAGGAAAAGCATGTGCTGCTTGGAAAGGTTTCAGTGACCCCAAAGCAGAAGAGGATTCTTTAGCAGTTTCAGGTATGGGCAACTTAAATGTGGAGCGGACCAATCCAGTAAGGATCTGCACTAAGACTTTCTCCTCTTGGGAAGTCACAGAGGGTCCCTCTCCACCTGATTCCTCCGAAGAGGAATCATCCGTCCTATCCTGATCCTCTGAAAGGGATTCATCTCCTTTATCCCAGAGCTCCTCTGTCTGAGGGTCTTGGGGAACAGAGGAAGGCCTAGTGCGTTTTCTTCCACTGAGTGAAGACTTAATCACGGCCATTAATCTTTCCTCTAGACCATTAATGGTTGAGGAAAAAACCTCTTGTGTAATATATACAGGGGCTGAAGTGCCAGAAGCAGGTGTAGCCCCTGACCCCAACGGCTCTCCCTGGCTAGCCGTCCCTGGCCCATCTTTAGGGGGGGGAGGATGCTGCCGACAGGGGGCCCTCAGAACCTGAACGAGATCCCCTAGTGTCTCTGGTTCCTGGGGTGCTTGAACCTCTTCTACCCATAGTGCAAAGCAACAAGGTGTGAGGTATACAAATGAACACTGCCTGCTGAGCGATGTAGTCTGGCTAAAAGCCTTACTACCCAATGCTCAGTCTGGTGTTACTTCAGTAAATGCTGCCTAGGAGAATGCCTGTGTCCCACCTTACATGCGACCGTCAGCTCTGTGTCTCTCAGAAGGCTGAGTGCACCTGTACAGAGTGCCTCTAATAGCCTGCAGCTGGCCTGAGTGGGAGTCTAAGCACCTGTGCTGACGTCCCGCCCCCTCCTCTACCGCCCCCCCCCTCGAGTTTTGAAAAAAACGAGCGCTTCCCGCGCTGGCCGACTCTCCTGTCATGCTTCTGGAGAAAGGCTGGGGGCGAGGGAGGAGAGAGAGAGAGGCTGGTAGCAAGATCTGCCTAAACGGCTATCTTCAGAGATGGTGGCCATTAGGCCGCAGAGCCCGGGTGGTATAACCACTTTCTAGACCCCTGTGGCCCCTCTCTAGCCTGGGGGGGAACATTCAAACATGAGAAATCCCCCCTTCCATCTTACCTTTTTGCAGCCGGCTTGAGACGCTGGGAGACATGAACAGCGATGAAAACACTGAGACAGACAGTCAGCATGTGCAGGTTTGTGCTCTTGGCAGCCCCCGGTGGTCACAATAGGCATAGCATGCATTTACCTTAAAGGAGAAAAGCCACTAGAACTCCAAAATTCTGTGGAATCTCCTCTTACCTTATCCAGCTGCAGGGTGCTGTTTACACAGACCCAATCTTCACCTCTCACGGTGGGCTCCATTTAAAAAAAACGTCAGAGACTGGGGCCCCCTACGAATAGGGGGATCCAACAGTTCTGGGACCGTAAAGCACCTCGCCAGAAATTAGGAAGTTTAAAGCCATTTTCTGATCTGCGGGGTCCAGCTCTCTAAAAAGAGAAGCGTTACGGGTAAAACCTCCTTTCTTCAGACACGAGGCCCGGGTACCATTCAATTCGGCCATGAAAAGACACTTTGAATGGATCCGGTTCGCCTGGTTTGCCCCAGTATAGAATCTTAGGATATTCCCTTTGGAGCTCAGCACAGGACATCTTTACACGTCCATCACCTAAGACACTGGCGTAAAAAAACTGAGGTATCCCTGCAAGGGGGAGGGATTATATAGGGGGTTGAACTTCCTGATAGGGTGTGCCAGTGTCCAATCACCAGTGATACCTATATAACCCATCAGTAATTACTGAGGCTCTGTGTCCCGTGATGTTCGAGAAAGAAAAGTGGGTTAAATTGGGGTTCCTCCACAGCGGGGTATTAGGGGAAAGTCTGGTTGAGCTAGGCGATCGCCCTCCCTGGGCAATGACCCATGCCTTCATCACTAAGAGCATGGAGGATGTCAGTGGGTATGGAGCTTTTAGACCCATGTTTACCAAATGAGACAGCGCCTCGTAGGAGCCCACACAGGCCGCTTCCAGGGATACAGAGGCATCATCTGGAGGAGCAGTCAGTCAGCCAGCGGTGGGCCACCGTCAACTGTCCAGCTAGGAAGAATTTGTGGAAATTGGGAACCGTGAGGCCACCCTCTCCCTATGGCTGTTGTAGTATTGCTAATTTGAGACGGGGGATTCCTCCTTGCCACAAAAAGGAGGAAATCATGGCATCGATTGATTTAAAGATTGACTTGGGGACCCAACCTGGGGAATTCCGAAGGTTGTACAATAAAAGGGGTAGAATTTTCATTTTTATCAAGTTTATCTTCCCGATGAGAGACGGAGGTTTTTCCAGGCCTGAAACTTCTTAGCCATTATAATAAGCAGCGGGGAAATATTAAGATTGATGAAGTCAGACACAGAGTTAGTGATCTGGAGCCCTAAGTATTTGATTCGGGAGACCCATTGTAGGGAGATGTTGGGGTCAGCTTGTTCAGGGATAGGATGGGAGCCAAGGGAGTATTTTGGATTTAGACCAGTTAACCTTGAGCCCAAAGACCAATGTGAATCTGCCTAAGAGTGCCAACGCAGCCTGTAAGGAAGGTCCGGTGTCACTGACAAACAGAACCAAGTCGTCTGCATATAGTGCTGTGGTTTCAGTTAGGGTGCCTACCTTAATGCTCTGAATCTGGGGGGAGGAGCGCAGTGCAATCGCCAAGAGCTCCATTATTAGTGCAAATAGACCAGAAGAGAGGGGGAACCCTTGTCTGGTGTCCCTGGACACTGGAAAAGTCTCAGACACCCCCCCGTTAAAACGGAGGGCCGCTAATCTTGTACATTTTTTAATTGACTGTGAAAGCGAGTTTTTAATTGAATAAACAGTATTACACTATGGATATCTTCTGGTTATATTCCCTATGATATACATGAGGATCCATCCCCACCTGCTGGAGAACTACAGGGACAAGCAGACCATCAATACTATCTGTCGAGCAATTGCTCTTAATACAGGCACAATATCCACCATCTTCTGGTGAGTGTGGGCACATAAGGAGGGGAGCACGGCATGGCAGGGCACAGCATACGAATAAGCACTGGCACAAGGACTACACAATAATATATGAAAAGAACACACTTTTAGATTTTTCAGATTTTTTGTCTTTTTGTATATGAATTTTTGGAAATAGTGTTGGGAAGACAGCGCTGGGTACACGTTATAAATTGATTTAAAATGCACCTACACCTTATACAGCAGCAGTCAATTAGGCAATTTATGACAGAAAAGCATAATTAGGTCTCAGCGCAGGGATCACAAACTTTTATACACACACAGGGTGTACATGAAGCATTAGGTTCCATGTACACTAGTATTTTTTTTAACCACTTAAGGACTGAGCCTCTTTCTGAGTTTTGGTGTTTACAAGTCAAAAACTGTTTTTTTTGCTAGAAAACATATAAATGTTTGGGGGTTCTAACACCCTAAAGAATAAAATGGCAGTCGTTGCAATACTTTCTGTCACACAGTATTTGCGCAGCGGTGCTACAAGCGCACTTTTTTTGGACAAAATACACTTTTTTAAATTAAAAAATAAGACAACAGTAAAGTTAGCCCAATTTATTTTTATATTGTGAAAGATAATATTACGCCGAGTAAATTGATACCCAACACGTCACGCTTCAAAATTGCGCCCGCTCATGAAATGGCGACAAACTTTTACCCCTAAAAAGCTCCATAGGCAATGTTTAAAAAATTGTACAGGTTGCATGTTTTGAGTTACAGAGGAGTTCTAGGGCTAGAATTATTGCTCTCACTCTACCGATCTCGGTGATACCTCACATGTGTGGTTTGAACACCATTTTCATATGCAGGCGCTGCTCACGTATGCGTTCGCTTCTGCACGCGAGCTTGGCGGGACGGGGAGCGTTTAAAATTTTTAAATTTTTTTCTTCTTTATTTTACCTTTTAATTTTTAGACTTCTTTAAAAAGAAAATTGTGTCACTTTTATTACTATTACTAGGACTGTAAACATCCCTTACAAGCATGACAGGACCTCTAAAATATGAGATCTGGGGTCAAAAAGACCTCCGATCTCATATTTACACTAAAATGCAACAACAATAAAATAAAAAATTAAATGTCATTAAAAAAAAATAAAAAACGTTGCTTTAACCGCTTCAGCCCCGGAAGATTTTACCCCCTTCCTGACCAGAGCACTTTTTGCGATTCGGCACTGCTTCACTTTAACTGACAATTGCGCAGTCGTACGACGTTGCACCCAAACAAAATTGATGTCCTTTTTTTCCAACAAATAGAGCTTTCTTTTGGTGGTATTTGATCTGCGTTTTTACTATTTTTCTCTATAAACAAAAAAAGAGCGACAATTTTGAAAAAAATGCAATATTTTTTACTTTTTGCTATAATAAATATCCCTCAAAAATATATAAAAAAACGTTTTTTTTCCTCAGTTTAGGCCGATACGTATTCTTCTACATATTTTTGGTACAAAAAAAACCGCAATAAGTGTATATTGATTGGTTTGCGCAAAAGTTATAGAGTCTACAAAATAGGGGATAGTTTTATGAAATTTTTATTATTCTTTTTTTTTTACTAGTAATGGCGGCGATCTGCAATTTTTATCGGGACTGTGGCAGACACGTCAGACAATTTTGACACATTTTTTGTGACCATTGGCATTTATACAGCGATCAGTGCTATAAAAATGCATCGATTACTATAAAAATGTCATTGGTAGGGAAGGGGTTAACACTAGGGGGCGATCAAGGGGTTAATGTGTTCTAGAGTGTGTTCTAACTGAAGGGGGGATGGGGCTGTGTAGGAGAGCTGACAGATCGCTGTTAATAATCTGTATGAACAGACGATCAGTCTCTTCTCCCCTTAGAGAACCGGAAACTGTGTGATTACACACACAGATCCCGGTTCTCGGTGTGCCCCAAGCGATCGCGGGATCCTGGCGGTGATCGTGATCACCGGGCACTCGCATCGGCTACTTGGGCGAGCAGGGGGCGCGCGCTCCCCTAGTGGGCGAAATTGGAAGCAACGTAACATGGCGGCGATTCGCGCAGCCAAGCCATGTTGCCGCAGTACAACTGCAGCGGCTGGTCGGCAAGCGGTTAAGAAGTTTTGACATCGCTTCCGCCCTGAAATGGTATGGAGACGGGTGGGGGCCCATCTTCCCCTCACTCGTCTCCATACCAAGCCAGTGAAAGGACCCGATCGCCTCCTTCGATAAGCGGCAGAAGGCACCGGAGAACGGCGGGCCCTCACCTGCCGCCGATAAATGTGATCTTGCGTCGAATCTGCCGCAGAGACCACTTTTATCAGAAACAGGACCACGCACTGAAGAGGAGAATACCAGGGTTATGGTAGCTAGCTGCTGCCATAACAACGATACCCCTCTTAAAAGTGCCGACGTATATCGGCGTGAGCCGGTCCAGAAATGGTTAAGCTCCTAGAAGCTATTAGCATTTATTTCTGCTCCTGGAAGCTAAATAGTGTTATCCTTTGTGTTAGGCTATTAGTGTTTTTTGAGCTTCAGCGTCTAGGAGCAGGAAAAAATGTTTTTGTAAAGTTTCTTGGAGCGTTTTTCTAGCAGAAATGCTCCTAAACACTACTAATAGCGTTTTTGAGCTTTTTTTTCCTTTTACTGCAAAAATGCTAACAAAACACCAATGCTCCTAAACGCTGATAAAACACTACTACAAAAAGCTATTACCAGCAGTTTTTATCCAGCATTTTTTCCAGTGTTTTTTTAGCTTAAAAAAATGCTAGTGTGCATGGAGCCTTAAAGCTGTTGCAAAGGCTGAAGGTTTTTTTTTTACCTTCATGCTTTGAGTACAGTGTTGCATGATTGCACAATAAAGTAACGCAGTGCTGTATCGCAAAAAATGGCCTGCTTAGGAAGGGGTAAACCTTCCGGAGGTGAAGTGGTTAAGATAAAAAAACCTAAACCCCCCAACAGCCCTCCTGAAACTCACCTGAACCTTCCCTCGATCCAGTGATGTGCACGGGTGCCTCGGCTGTCCCAGGTCTCTCTCTCTCCTCATTGTCTGAGAAAGCAGCAAGGGCCATTGGCTGAACCAGTGAACCAATGAGGATAGAGCAGAGGATGGGCTGAGCTGCAGCTCTATGTGTCTTATGGACACAGAGCGGGGCTCGGGAGCAAGCACACACACCAGTGCCCCCATAGCAAGCGGCTTGCTATTGGGGGCACTGGTCAAGGGGGAGGAGCCAGGAGCGCCGACGGGCTGCTCTTTGCAAAAACCATTGCAGAGAGCAGGTAAGTATGACATGTTTGTTAACCACTTCCCGACCACCTCACGCAGACACACTGTGGCAGAAGGGCACGTACAGGCAGATTAACGTACCTGTACGTCGCCGGGAGCTCCGTGATCGCGGGGATACCCGTGATCGTCTCACGGTGAGGAAGAACGGGGAGATGCTAATGTAAACAAGCATCTCCCCGTTCTGCCTAGTGACAGTGTCACTGATCTCTGCTCCCTGTGATCGGGAGCGGTGATCAGTGTAGTGTCACACACAGACACCCCCCCCCAGTTAGAAACACTCCCTAGGACACACTTAACCCCTACAGCGCCACCTAGAGGTTAACCCCTTCACTGCCAGTGACATTTTTACAGTAAATCAATGCAATTTTTTAGCATTGATCGCTGTATTAATGACAATGGTCCCAAAAATGTGTCAAAATTGTCCGATGTGTCCGCCATAATGTCGCAGTCACGATAAAAATCGCAGATCGCCACCATTACTAGTAAAAAACTATAAAACTATCCCCTATTTTGTAGACGCTATAACTTTTGCGCAAACCAATCAATAAACGCTTAGAAGAATACGTATCGGCCTAAACTGAGGGGAAAAAAAATAGTTTTTTTATATATTTTTTGGGGATATTTATTATAGCAAAAAGTAAAAAATAATGCGTTTTTTTCAAATTTGTCGCTCTTTTTTTGTTTATAGCACAAAAAATAAAAACCACAGAGGTGATCAAATACCATCAAAAGAAAGCTCTATTTGTGGGGGAAAAAAAGGGTGTCAATTTTGTTTGGGAGCCACGTCTCACGACCGCGCAATTGTCAGTTAAAGCGACGCAGTGCCGAATCTCAAAAAGTGCTCTGGTCTTTGGCCAGCAAAATGGTCCGGGGCTGAAGTGGTTAATTAAAAAAAAAAAACAAAAACAAACAAACAAACCTTTAATGCTACCCTTTCAAAGCCATAGCCATTTTTGCACACATGGTATCTCATTTTTTTGGTGAAAGCTGAGGTCACATGCACTCGTGAAACGGCAACAAAATTTCAGTGCCCTATCGTTTCCATAGGCAATGCTTTAAAAGTCCAACAGGTTATCATGCCCCTGATGCATGCATTTACGTTTGTAAATGCGCCTATGTGGGGGTGCGCAAAACATTTTTTTGGGGTGTTCAAGGGTTTGGGTGCAATTCATTTTTTACACTTATTTTCACATTACATAGGGGACAGGTGTGATACATTGCTTGGTGACAGGCTCTCTCTAATGAGACAACATTAGGTCTAAAAGGCTTTATGTCTCACCTGTCCTCCAATGAAGCTAATGAAGCACAGATCACTCTCCTTAAGCTTCTTCCTCAGCCATACTGGCAAGAGAAATTGACACCAGGACCTGGTAGTGATGTTCTAAATGTCCCTTCCAAGTCATTAGCAGAAAGGGGAGATCAGCGAACAGATGCCATGCTTGTACAATGGAGCCTGGGAAACATGGCAGGAGGGCGTTGGGGGGGGGGGGGGGGGGGGGTAACCCACACATACAGGTTTAGACATTTTGCTTGTTTTAGCTGTGAAGAGAGAGTTTTTTTTCTGCTAGGATTTAGAACAGACTCACCCTCCAACTCTTCCATACTGGCATCTCTCAAAGCCTCTTTATTGAGGACCCTGGCAGCCTCCTCACACTGTTTCCTGCGTGTTGGATACTCGCTCCCTGTTAGCTCATGCCGCACATTGGAATTAGTAATAAGCACAGACAGTTCCGGGTCTGTCAGGGGAAATGGTGTCGCCTCTAAAGATCTGAATAGATAAACATACAACAAAAAGGTGATTACTGCACTGGGATCAATTATTCACCATGCTGACCTTTACCAAATGACTGAAAGGACAATGCTTGCACTATACACAATAAGTAGTAAAATATGTTTAAAGTGTATCTAAAACCAAAGCTTATTTAGTCTGGGATAGAGCGAGGAAGAGTTAAAAAAAAGAATCCCAGGTATGGCAATTTTTCCATCTTTTTTTTTTTTTAAACTTTTTTCAGAAGAAATGAAAAGTTACAGTATACATTGATCCAGCTTGAACCATTGTAAGAACATATGTGCCATACCTGTGGGATCCCCCTGGAAGCTGGAAATCACTACTCTAGGGATCTCTACTAGCTTCTGGGTCTCATGCCAAGCATCTGCCCTGCTGCTTACCGAACACAGGAGGTCAGCCGCTCAGCATGGGCGCCATTTAGGGGACACTTTGCATTGATTTACATTGAAGTATTTTCACAGTGTCAGAGGCGTAACTAGAACCTTCAAGGCCCCGGTGCAAGAAACCATAATGGGCCCCTCTTCCATCTGAGCCCCGGTCTTCCAATTTTGGGATGGTGTCCATGGACATCCTCCCAAAACCGTGCTTCCCACATGACCCCTGGGACGTGCATCCAGCGCAATCACATCGGCCCTTTACCATGTGATCAGCTGATCACATGTAAACAGACTGGTTATCCGCAGCCCCTTCCTCCCACGCTGTGTCTGTGTTAGGAAAGGACTGCCGTTAACTGTCAAGAATGTCAGTAAATTGTTTACACTGATAATCAGTGCCCCAATCATCAGTGCCATCTATCAGTGCCCATCAGTGCTGCCTATCAGTGCTCATCAATGACACCTATCAGTGCCCATCACTTCCACGTACAAGTGTTACCTATCAGTGCTCATTAATTCTGCCTATCAGCACCACCTATCAGTGCTCATTAATGCCACCTAACTGCGTCCATCAGTGCCACCTATCAGTACTCTTCAATTCTGCCCATCAAAGCCCATCAATACTGCCTGAGTTCTGCCTATCAGTGTTCCTCAGTGCCCATCAGTACCACCTATCAGTGCCCATCAATGCCACCTATCAGTGCAGCCTATCATTGCACATTAGTGCCTCCTATCAGTGCTGCCTATCAGTGCTCATCAGTGCCTTCTATCGGTGCCCATCAGTGCCTTCTATCGGTGCCCATCAGTGCCTTCTATCGGTGCCCATCAGTGCCTTCTATCGGTGCCCATCAGTGCCTTCTATCGGTGCCCATCAGTGCCTTCTATCGGTGCCCATCAGTGCCTTCTATCAGTGCTCATCAGTGCCTTCTATCAGTGCTCATCAGTGCCTTCTATCAGTGCTCATCAGTGCCTTCTATCAGTGCTCATCAGTGCCGTCTATCAGTGCTCATCAGAGCCCTCTATCAGTGCTCATCAATGCCTTCTATCAGTGCTCATCAGTGCCCTCTATCAGTGCTCATCAGTGCCATCTATCAGTGCCGTCTATCAGTGCTCATCAGTGCCTTCTATCAGTGCTCATCAGTGCCTTCTATCAGTGCCTTCTATCAGTGCCTGCTATTAATGTCCATCAGTGCTGTCTGCCTTCTCAGGACAGCATGGCTCTGAGCGGAGACCGTGTGTCATAGATTAATAGCACAGAGACACCGGCGGCATTAATGTTCTATTTGTTGGTCCTCTCTGGCACGGATGAGAGAGGAGGACACACAGCTGATCTCACTGCTCCCCCTTCTCCCCCCTCCCCTCTCCTGTGTTCTCCGTGGGAAATGTGAGCTCCTTAGCTTCACACTAGACTGCCCGCGGAGAACACAGGAGAGGGGAAGGGGGAGAAGGGGGAGCAGTGAGATCAGCTGTGTGTCCTCCTCTCTCATCCGTGCCAGAGAGGACCAACAAATAGAACATTAATGCCGCCGGTGTCTCTGTGCTATTGTTCTATGACACACGGTCTCCGCTCAGAGCCGTGTGTGAAGATCAACCCCGCTGGGCCCCCCCCCCACAGTGGCGGAATGCCGGGCCAAGTCGCAACTGCGACTGTTGCGACCCTGGTAATTCCGCCACTGCACAGTGTGTTCCAAAGACTCCAAGGCAGTTGTGAATGGTCACACATAGTGTAGCTAACACTTCTTCCCAGAGAAATAAAAAAAACAGCCAGCATTCCTCCTAATGGTAGGTATGAAGCAGTGGTGGTGCGTCCATAAGGGCGCACGGGTGCCGCCCCATCTCTTCAGCCACCCCCTCTATCACCGATGAATCTATTCATTGTCGCTGCTGCCACCCCTATTCAGGCGCCCAGCTCCTTTTCAGGCGCCTGAATTACAGCAGCGGGGGGTGTTTTTAAAGCACCTGATTAGAGCCATAGGCTCTAATAGGTGTCAAAAAGGGTAAACAGCCAGCGCCATGCTTGGAGCTCGCAGTTCACCCAGGTGTGTTAGAAAAGCGAATGAATATTCGCTCTTTTAACACTGAACCGCTTCTCTGCCAATCAGGTGTTAAGGCCTGTTACCTGTCACCTGTTTGGCTGAAAAGACAGGCGCTGTGATTGGACGCCTATCAGGTGTCCAATTATAGGAGAGGACAGGAGAAGACATCGAGGACATGGGGGGAGCATGGAGGACAGGACACCGCCCGCCGCCGTCACCCTCTGCCCCACCAAGACAGGGTAAGTGCCGGGCAGGTGGCGGGCGGGGGGGCACAGTGGCAGCGTTCGATGGGCACAGTGGGAGCATTTGATGGCACAGTGGCAGTGTTAGATGGGCACAGTGGCTGCGTTAGACGGGCACAGTGAGGCTGCAATTGATGGGGTTTTTTTTCAGAATTTTTCAGTTTGTTTGCGTCCCCCAAAAAATTTTGAGCACCAGCCGCCACTGGTATGAAGGTATCTGGAGCAATTGTTCTACAATACAAGGTCCCTGCAGTGTCTGTTTTGTCCCTACTGACCTGCAGTCAATGAGTAGAGCATATCCCTCTCTCCCCATCACTGAAATAAACTGGTCCATGATCCCGCAGGGTACTCCAGGGAATGTATGTTCAGCTTTTTGACATGTCAAGGCTTTTTGGACAACATCACCGTCATCTGTGGACATAAAGACACAATTCACATATGACATGGAACCTGCAGAACATCAGATCTGGGTGCTGTGTTCACACTAAATGGATGACCATTTCTTCTAATAGTCTATTGCTAAAGGCCAGGCAGACTGCATCAGTGAAATATGTGGCCTGGCATTGCTGAACTGTGCAAAATTCTTTTTGCCTGGCTGTAATACTAACCTACTGGCTTTTATACTGACCAAGAATAAGTATGTGCATTGGTTAATTAAGCTTGAGGCTAAAAGTGGTTCTAAAGGCTCAAGGTTTTTTACCTTCATGCATAGAATAATACATGAAGGTAAAAAACCTTCTCTGTGCAGCACCCGTTCCCCCAACCCCTCCCCAAATACTTACCTGAGCTGCATCGCGAGCAGGCAATGTGCACGAGGCTCTCCAGGGTCTTTCACTCCTCATTGGCTAAGGCGGCAGTGGGGAGTCATTGGCCCCCACTGCTGTCAATCACAGCCAGTGAGCCAATGAGGAGAGAGAGGAGGTGGGGCCGAGCCATGGCTCTGTGTGTGAATAGACAGGCAGAGCAGTGGCTTAGGAGTAAGGCTGCTTGGGTGCCCCCACAGCAAGCTGCTTGCTGTGGTGGCACTCGGCAAGAGAGGAGGGGCCAGGAGCGCCGGCAGGGGACCTGAGAAGAGGAGGATCAGGGCTGCTCTGTGCAAAACCATTACACAGAGCGGGTGAGTATAACATGTTTGTTATTTTTGTCTTTAACAAAAACAAGCCTTTAACATCACTTTAATGACTCTCTCTAGCTCCGCAGCTGCCATGTACAGCCACCCATTGAAATGAATTGGAAGAAGTGGCTAAATGCAGTTATGCACCAGGGGGTTGCATAAAGCACCTCATTGACATATACTCAGAACGCACACTATCTGGAGCATACATCCATGCGTGTGCAGAGGCTTTGCGCAATTCCTTGTGCAGAAGTGTGTACAGCTGCATCTTCCAATCTCAACGGGCGGCTTTGCACACTATATAGCCCCTGTACAGCTGTGTGCACCAATCCAAAAATCAGAAGGCCTTGTCTACAGATCTGTTTCAGACTCAAAGTACTGAAGCCAGAGGGTCAGCATTAGGGATGGGCCGAACAGACCCCTGTTCGGTTCGCACCAGAACTTTGGAACACCATGAGAGTTCAGACCGAATAACGAACCCCATTAAAGTCAATGGGACACGAACGTCAAAAATCAAAAGTGTCCATTTTGAAGACTTATATGCAAGTAATTGGGCATACAATGGTTATATCAATAAAAAAAAAAAAAGTTTGTGAAAAACTTAATTTTGAAATGAGCAGTGATTTTTTGATGAAAGCATAAAAATGAAAAATGCCTTCCAATATGGTGCCTGGGGGGTCCCCTTATGCCGTGTACACACGGGCAGACTTTTCGATCGGACTGGTCCGACGGGACGAATCCGTCGGACAATCCGACCGTGTGTGGGCTTCATCGGGCCTGCAGCGGACTTTTTCGGTCGAAAATCAGACGGACTTTAGATTTGGAACATGTTTCAAATCTTTCCGATGGACTCGAGTCCGGTTGAAAAATCCGCTCGTCTGTATGCTAGTCCGACGGACGAAAACCGACGCTAGGGCAGCTATTGGACCTATAGAGGTGCTCTTGATAAAGGCAAAAAAAATTGCAATGATATGCACCTGTCAACAGGTGCTGAAAAATTGGTCTTTGGGTGTTAATTGTGCCCATGAAACCTATACCAAAAACATTCTCCCAAATGAAATGATTGAACACCCTCAAAGCTAAGCAGCCTTGAAGTCGTGCAGAGATTCCGCATCCCAAAAAGACTTAATCAGTGACATCGGCATCAGGGGCTTCATAGCTGGTAATCCAGGACTGATTCATTTTTATAAAAGTCAAGCGGTCCACGGAGTCTGTGGACAGACGCATTCTATGATCAGTAACGAAAACCTCCTGCAGCACTGAATGCCCGTTCTGAAAGCACGCTGGATGCAGGGCAGCCCAACAACAGCATACTGGGCAAGTTCAGGCCAGTGGTCTATTCTCATGACCCAGTAAGTCAGTGGATTGTCAGCTGGAAAGCTCTCCATCGCTGTTTTGGCCCAGAGGTAATCGTCCACCATGTGATGCAGATGCTGCCGATGGGATGTGAAAGCTGACAGCCCTGGGCGGCAAGGACTAAAATAATTCAGAAATGCCTCACTTAGGCGGACGCCTTCTCCAACGCTCCTCTCTTGACCAATAGAAGACTCAAAACTACGTTTTCCATGAAACTGTAACCTACTGGAGTCAGGAAAAACATTCAATAAAATCCTCTTTAACGTGTCCTCAAGAGATTTTATCTTGTGCACTCTCTGTGGGGATGGAATGAGTTCTGAGACCTTCCCCTTATAATGGTGGTCAAGGAGGGTTGCCAACCAGTAATCATCCTTCTCCTTTATGCCACGTATTTCTGGGTCCTTTCGCAGACTTTGAAGCATGAGGTTGCCCATGCGCCTCAAATTTGCAGAGGCTTGAGAAGCAGACTCCTCTGGGTCACTCAGGATGACAGCATCTGGAACTTCCTCCTCCCAGCCACGTACTACTCCCAAGGGTCCTGGGGTTGGAAAGCCATCGCTTACAGATTGACACATGTCTTCCTCTTCTTTGAAGCCTATGAAAGTGCCAGAATCCTCCTCCTCACCCTCCTCCCCTCTCTCCTCCTGTGTGGTCTGTGACATAGGAATGATGGTGTCTGGATAAAGTGGGCCTTGAGGGGAAAGGAAGTCCTCCTCTTCCTCCTGCTGCTCTGCCTCCAGTGCCCTGTCTGTAATGCCACGCATAGTCTGCTCCAGCAGGCACACAACAGGGATTGTGTCACTGATGCATGCACTGTCACGGCTCACCATCCTTGTGGCCTCCTCAAATGGTGACAATACAGTGCATGCATCCTTAATGATCAGCCATTGGCGTGGGGAAAAAAAAGGCAGCCTGAGCCTGTCGTCGTTCCGTACTCGCACAAGTACTCGTTTGATGGCCCTCTGCTGCATGTATAGCCGCTGCAGCATTGCCAACGTCGAGTTCCACCTGGTGGGAATGTCACAAATCAGGCTGTTTACGGGCAGATGGAATTCCCGCTGAATTTCAGCCAACCGAGCACTGGCTGTATATGACAGCCTGAAATGGCTTCAGATTCTTCCGGCCAGCTTTAGCACATCTTGCAACCCTGGGTACGTATTTAGGAAAAGCTGCAATGATGCCCTGCCTGAGGACTGACCACCACGGCCACCTTAGCCTGTGGACACATTTGTTGCTGGCCCCCTTACAGTGCCTCTTCTTGTTGTCCTCCCAGACATTATTGGGAGGGAGGGGGCGGTGCTTATAAGCAAATGTAAAGAAGAAGTGAAAATCTGTATGTAGATGCACTTTCATCAATGTAAAGTGGTGTTTGGTGCACTTTAATTTGAGTACTCACACTACACACACTTCATGGATACACTATAATATACTGCAATATAATGTGCCAAACGTACAGTGATGCAAACTGGCAGTAACGCAATCAAATAGACCTCAACCATCACTACACTGACGCTATCTGAACTGTCCCTACTCTAGCTATACACTAATGTCAAGATTACTGACACGGTCTCACTACACTACAGTGAAACTATCTGAGCTGTCCCTACTCTACACTAATGTATGTATATATGACACGGTCCACTACACTACAGTGAAACTTTCTGAGCTGTCCCTACTCTAGCTGCACACTATGAAAAGCTGAATGATGGTCCTCCTCACTACACTCACACTATCCCTAGACTGACACTAAACTAATATTCTAGACTGACAATTGAAGCAAAATAGCACAATATAGCACACCAACTAACTAATAGCACTGAACAGAGCCCTGTTCTATCTCTCTCCACGCCGAAAATCACACTGAAAATGGCTGCCATTAAAAGAATACTTTTATACTGTGGGGCGGGAATGATCCATGATTGGATAAAGTCATGATGACAGTGTCCAATCATGACTCTGACAGTGCTCTGTGCCCTGATTGGCTGAAGTTTTCACTGCTTCAGCCAATCAGGGCTTGCAATGCACTGTTCAGTGCCGCAATGCAATGTGGTCGGTTCGGAGGGCCGAACAAACGATCGAACGACCCGTTTGTTCGGATGCTCGGGCCGAACCATTCGCCCATCCCTAGTCAGCATGACAGCCATGGAGACAGCATAATCAGCAGACATGCATCCAATGAATGTTTTCTACATAGGCCCCATTGGGTCATATACTTATATAGTCCCCGGAGAGGCAAGGCTCTCATGCACATCGCTGGATCGAAAGGGGGCTCAGGTAAGTATTAGGTGGGGCTGCTGCACACCTTGTGCCTTTACAACCACTTTAAGGTCACCTAAAGAATTTATAAATCTAGGTGACAAATCTGTTATGACCAAGGCACCATGAAGAGCCCCCCCTCCAGTAACACCCCATTCTTCCAGCAAGCAGATTTGCTTTCCACTCCTTGCTAAATCTGTGCTATAGATAACCACCTCTGTTTGTCTAGACCAACCTTTTTTTTTTAACCAGGGGGCCTTCAGGTTTCTTCAGGGGTGCCTTGGCAAAATGCCTTGAAATTGCCCAAAAATTGTCAACAGGCCAGCAGGTGGATAAAGCCTGCCTTTTAGTTACACAAAGTCACAGGTTTTCATTGTGCACCATTGAAACCTTCCAACCACTGGCATCCTAACAACCAATAGCATCACTGGTTAAAGGAGAAGTCCAGCCTTGAGCTCGTTTGGCTGTAATTCACCTCTGGGTCACATGACTGCAATTCATTTTGCACCCCTGTGACCCATTTTCAGCAGAGAGCGGTCTGAAGTCTGCTCCAGGCTGACCTCACGGATATCAGTCCAGGCATTGCGTCATCCCGAAAATAAAGTCTGGCCCCGCCAGGTGCCTGGACTGATGCCTGTCTCAGCCTCTCAGCGAGCCGCTGAGAGCCTGCGACGGAAGTTCGCCCCGCCCCTCCACAGCTCAACCCATACTTCTCTTTTAAAAAGGAGGACATCTGATGCCTGCACAACATTCTTGTTTGCCCCTCCGCTGCCCCTCTCCATCAGCACTGGAGTCACATCAGCTGAGGGAGAAGAGAAACATTGGGATACTAGTCATTACCAGTGTGCCAAGGTGTATTTGCTCTAGAAGAATAAAGCCCCTCTAATGTTGGATGTCCTATATGTGTGGATGTTGCTTCAATATGTAAGACTATTAGTTTAGTCTTTTACATTTTAGAATTGGGTGCCTCAAGATTGTACAGAATTTTAAAAGGTGCCTTAACATAAAAAAGGTTGAGAAACACTGGTCTAGGGAATAATAAACCAACTAAAAATATTAGCCACAATGCTCTGTTATATGGGCAGCAGAAGGAAATTAATAAAAAGGCATTGCTGTGTCCTAAAACATCATGTTAATATTGTGGTCCAGGGATTGGACTTAACCAACAACCAACTGCATTTTGGGATTAGATAAGGGTGTTCCTCAGCAGTGACTTTTTATAAAAGTCATAATTTGCATTCTGCAGGCGCCAGGTTTTAGGGGTCTTCCTGCAGAAACTGAAAGACAGTGACTGATACCTAGTGGTACAAAGACCTCCCTTTGAAGGTTGATTTCATACTTTGAGACAGGTTCACCTACAGGTTGGTAGGATTACCGGTACTTAAATTGACACTAGATAAAATCCTTATTCTCCAAATATAATCCATTCTTACCATGGAAGGGAGAGTATTCTTACCTGGGCACAGCTGCTGCAAAAAGGTATAAGTAGCGACTTCCAGGGACGCAGAGCTGGATAGGCCTCCACCTAATGGAACACTGGTGGCAATCACTGCATTAAACCCAGGGACAGGCCCAGCTGCCAGAAGACAATAGAAGAGGACAATGTAATGAGCATATATACTGAGTTCTTCCCAGGTTTCTCTACCACGTGAAAGGAAAAGATGATGCAGCTTTATGTATGCTTTGGAAGTCTATATGACAAGATGACAACACATTTGGGTACCAGAACAAAGTGTTGTCACCGTTGTCAGAAAGTACCTAAACGAGGACCTTAATGGATCACAGGGAATTATTTTATTATAAGCTGCAGATTTTTAGTCTAAAAGAAATACAAGGCTGTAGACTACTATGGAAGGGTACCACATCCAAAATGATTACCAACATAAAGAGGATATAACAGATTTTTGAGTGAGTCAGAGTTAAGATAATTTTAGAAGTACCATTTAAAGTACAGAGACATTAAAATGTAAAGGACAGTGATTCAAATTCACAACTATTCCCAACCCCTTAAAGGCTAAGACCAACGTTTACAAAAACAATAATTAATGCACATATACATACAGTATATGCAGGAAAATGTGCATTTATTCTTTTTTTGCAAATGAGCATGCAAAGCATTGCAACCTCAATTTGTGGATCACAAGTGCAATGCCAGGCTCCTGTAGACTCTTCCTCCAGCCCCTGTCTATACTGAGGTACGAGCTTTTAGTTAAAGAGCTGGGAGAAGTGTCAGTAGAATACAAAGTGCTGTGATTACCGCATTCATGTTCCATTGAGAACTGCAAGTCTCTGTGAATAAATGACACCACTGTGCAGGGAGCTGTCTGCTAATTTCAATAGTGACAGCTGCTTTGGAGGAAAAAATCCCATGCTGTCATGGGGTGGGGGAAATGGGGGTAGGTCTGATTTATACCACATTACATGTTACACCCTAAATAGAAGTCTCAAAAGGTGGAGTTAGTCTTTTATCACAAATGTGCCCTCCTTTCAGCACTTGTTAGTAACATATATAGCTATACCATGGGTAGGCAACCTTTGAGAGGCAAAGATCTACCTGAACACAATGAAAGAGACCAAAGATGACCAGGGTTTGGTGTTCTTATTGTCAAATTTCACAGTAAAAATATAAACTTTGTCTACCTTAAAAGTGGACAGGGTCAGTCAGTAAAGCAGTGGACAGTGTCAGTAGGGTAGAGCTTGGCGTCAGTAGGATAGAGCAGTGGATGGTGTCAGCCAGGTTGAGCAGTGGACGGGTCAGTGGGGCATATGTTTGTGTCAGTAGGGAAGAGGATGGCATCAGTCAGTAGAGCAGTGGATGGTGTCAGAAGGACAGTGGATGGCGTCATCCAGTAGGGCAGTGGACGTGTCAGTAGGGCAGTGGACATGTCAGTAGGGCAGAGGAGGGCATCAGTTAGTAGAGCAGTGGATGGTGTCATCCAGTAGGGCAGTGGATGTGTCAGTAGGGAAGAGGATGGCGTCAGTAGGGAAGAGAATGGAGTCAGTCAGTAGAGCAGTGGATGGTGTCAGCCAGTAGGGCAGTGGACGTGTCAGTAGGGCAGAGGATGGCGTCAGTAGGGAAGAGCAGTGGATGGTGTCAAACAGTAGGGCAGAGGATGGCATCAATAGGGCAGAGGATGGCATCAGGGGCAGAGGATGGCGTCAGTCAGTTGAGCAGTGATTGGTGTCCGAAGGACAGTGGATGGTGTCAGCCAGTAGAGCAGTGGACAAGTCAGTAGGACGGCGTCAGTCAGTAGGGCAGTGGATGGTGTCCGAAAGACAGTGGATGGTGTCAGCCAGTAGAGCAGAGGATGGCGTCAGTAGGGCAGAGGATGGCATCAGTAGGGCAGAGGATGGCATCAGTAGGGCAGAGGATGGTGTCAGTCAGTAGAGCAGTGGATGGCGTCAGCCAGTAGAGCAGTGGATGGTGTCAGAAGGACAGTGGACGTGTCAATGGGGCATAGGTTTGTGTCAGTAGGGCAGTGGATGGTGTCAGTAGGGCAGTGGATGGTGTCAGTAGGGCAGTGGATGGTGTCAGTAGGGCAGTGGATGGTGTCAGTAGGGCAGTGGATGGTGTCAGTAGGGCAGTGGATGGTGTCAGTAGGGCAGTGGATGGTGTCAGTAGGGCAGTGGATGGTGTCAGTAGGGCAGTGGATGGCATCATCCAGTAGGGCAGAGGATGGCGTCAGTAGGGCAGAGGATGGCGTCAGTAGGGCAGAGGATGGCGTCAGTAGGGCAGAGGATGGCGTCAGTAGGGCAGAGGATGGCGTCAGTAGGGCAGAGCAGTGGATGGTGTCAAAAGGACAGTGGATGGCGTCATCCAGTAAGGCATTGGACGTGTCAGTAGGGCAGAGGATGACGTCAGCAGGGCAGAGGATGGCGTCAGTAGGGCAGAGGATGGCGTCAGTAGGGCAGAGGAGTGGATGGTGTCAGAAGGACAGTGGATGGCGTCATCCAGTAGGGCAGTGGACGTGTCAGTAGGGCAGAGGATGGCATCAGTAGGGAAGAGGATGGAGTCAGTCAGTAGAGCAGTGGACAAGTCAGTAGGACAGAGGATGGCGTCAGTAGGACAGAGGATGGCGTCAGTAGGACAGAGGATGGCGTCAGTAGGACATTGGATGGCGTCAGTAGGACAGAGGATGGCGTCAGTAGGACAGAGGATGGCGTCAGTCAGTAGAGCAGTGGATGGCGTCAGCCAGTAGGGCAGAAGATGGCGTCAGTAGGGCAGTGGATGGCATCAGTCAGTAGAGCAGTGGATGGTGTCATCCAGTAGGGCAGTGGACGTGTCAGTAGGGCAGAGGATGGCGTCAGTAGGGCAGAGGATGGCGTCAGTAGGGCAGAGGATGGCGTCAGTAGGGCAGAGGATGGCGTCAGTCAGTATTATTATTATTATACGAGATTTATATAGCGCCAACAGTTTACTCAGCGCTTTACAATGTATAAGGGGGACAACACAATTACAGTACAGTTCAATACAAAAAGGTAGAGGAGGGCCCTGCTTGTAGAGCTTACATTCTAAAAGGGAGGGGGTGGTGGTACAAAAGGTAATAGCTGCAAAGAATGATTTGATGGGGGTGGCTCAGGGACAGTTATGTGGGTGTGGGATAGGCTTCCCTGAATAAATGAGTTTTCAAGGATCTCCTAAAGGTGGACAGGGTAGGGGCTGATCGGACATACTGGGGCAGGGAATTCCAGAGGATGGGAGAGGCTCTGGAGAAGTCCTGGAGGCGAGCATGGGAGGAGGTAACAAGGGAGCTAGAGAGCAGGAGGTCCTGGGAGGAGCGGAGGGGGCGATTTGGGCGATATCTGCAGATGAGGTTGGTGATGTAGGTGGGGGCGATGTTGTGAATGGCCTTGTATGTTATGGTTAGCATTTTGAATTTTACACGGTGGGGTAGGGGAAGCCAGTGAAGGGATTGGCAGAGAGGAGCAGCAGTCACGGATCGATTAGTGAGGTGTATTAGTCTAGCAGCAGCATTCATAATAGACTGAAGGGGGGATAGCCTGCTTAAGGGTAGGCCATTAAGGAGAGAGTTGCAATAGTCGAGGCGGGAAATAATCAAGGAGTGAATAAGTTGTTTTGTAGTGTCATTAGTCAGGAAGGGTCGAATTTTGGAGATGTTGCGGAGGTTAAGGCGGCAGGATTTAGCCAGTGATTGGATATGGGGGCTGAAGGAGAGGTCAGAGTCAAGGATTACACCCAGGACTCTGGCATGTGTGGAGGGACCAATGGTTGTGTTGTTGATATTAATGGTGAAGTCACAGGAGGGGGACCGTGAAGGAGGAAATATAACAAGCTCAGTTTTAGAAAGATTAAGTTTGAGGAAGTGGTGTGACATCCATACCGATATGTCATTCAGCAAGTTTGAGATCCGTGAGGAGATAGTGGGGGTGAGTTGGGGAGTGGAGAGATAGATCTGGGTGTCATCGGCATAGAGATGGTATTGGAAGCCATGGGAGGTGATCAACTGGCCCAGGGAAGAGGTATAGAGTGAGAAAAGGAGAGGCCCAAGGACAGAGCCTTGGGGTACCCCAACAGAAAGAGGAAGGGGAGCGGAGGAGATGGAGTTGTAAGTGACGCTGAAAGTGCGCTGAGATAGGTAGGAGGAGAACCAGGATAATGCAGAATCACGGAGGCCAAGGGAGTGTAATTTGCTGAGGAGCAGCAGGTGGTCAACTGTGTCAAAGGCAGCAGAGAGGTCTAAAAGTATGAGTATGGAGTAGTGGCCATTGGTTTTGGCAGTTATTAGGTCATTGGTGATTTTTAGTAGGGCAGTTTCAGTCGAATGTTGTAGGCGGAAGCCAGACTGTAGGGGGTCGAGAAGGTTGTTGTCCGTGAGGTAGCGACTCATTTGGTCATGAACAAGGCGTTCGATGAGCTTGGAGGCAAACGGGAGAAGGGAGATAGGTCTTAAGTTATTCAAACAGGTGGGGTCTAGTGAGGGTTTTTTGAGTATGGGGGTAACCAGTGCATGTTTGAACGGGGAAGGAAAGGTGCCGGAGGAGAGGGAGAGGTTGAAGATGTGGGTTAGGGAGTTGAGGATAGAGTGGGAAGGTGGTCGCAGCAATTGAGAGGGGACAGGGTCCAGGGGACATGTAGTGAGGTGGGCCATGGAGAGGAGTTTATCAACTTCTTCTGTGGTAACAGGGCAAAAGGAGGAGAGTATTGAGTGTGGTGTTGGACTTGATATGTTGGGTAGGGGAGGAATTTTAATGCTGGATATCTCCTTGCGAATTGTGTTGATTTTGCTATTGAAGTGGTTGGCAATCTGTTGAGCGGTAAGCAAGATGGTGGGAGGGGGCAGTGGGGGGTGAAGTAAGGAATTAAGGGTAGAAAAGAGTTGACGAGGTTTGGATGAGAGGGTTTTGATGAGAGTGTTGTAATAGGTTTGTTTAGCAGTGTGGAGGCAGGAGTTGTATTTGAGAAGGACAGATTTGTAGAGGGTAAAGTCTTGCAGGGATTTAGATTTACGCCATGCTCGCTCAAGAGCACGGCTGCGTCTCTTGAGACTTCTGGTGTCGTCTGTTTGCCAGGGTTGTGGCAGATGGGGCCTGGTTCTGCGTGTAGAAAGAGGAGCAAGTACGTCTAGGGAGGATGACAATGTGGTGTTGTAGATGGAAGTGGTTAGGTCTGGGCAGGACAGGGGTGCGATTTTGTCATAAAGGCCATCAGTAGCAGAGTGAAGAAGGGAAGGTTTGAGGTTGCGAAGGTTCCTGCGGGTAGTGGAGTAGAGCAGTAGAGCAGTGGATGGTGTCAGAAGGACAGTGGAGGCATCAGCAGGGCAGAGGATGGCGTCAGTAGGGCAGTGGAGTGGATGGTGTCAGAAGGACAGTGGAGTGGAGTCATCCAGTAGGGCAGTGGACATGTCAGTAGGGCAGAGGATGGCGTCACAGCCGGTAGAGCAGTGGATGGCGTCACAGCCGGTAAAGCAGTGGATGGCGTCACAGCCGGTAGAGCAGTGGATGGCGTCACAGCCGGTAGAGCAGTGGATGGCGTCACAGCCGGTAGAGCAGTGGATGGCGTCACAGCCGGTAGAGCAGTGGATGGCGTCACAGCCGGTAGAGCAGTGGATGGCGTCACAGCCGGTAGAGCAGTGGATGGCGTCACAGCCGGTAGAGCAGTGGATGGCGTCACAGCCGGTAGAGCAGTGGATGGCGTCACAGCCGGTAGAGCAGTGGATGGCGTCACAGCCGGTAGAGCAGTGGATGGCGTCACAGCCGGTAGAGCAGTGGATGGCGTCACAGCCGGTAGAGCAGTGGATGGCGTCACAGCCGGTAGAGCAGTGGATGGCGTCACAGCCGGTAGAGCAGTGGATGGCGTCACAGCCGGTAGAGCAGTGGATGGCGTCACAGCCGGTAGAGCAGTGGATGGCGTCACAGCCGGTAGAGCCGTGGATGGCGTCACAGCCGGTAGAGCCGTGGATGGCGTCACAGCCGGTAGAGCCGTGGATGGCGTCACAGCCGGTAGAGCCGTGGATGGCGTCACAGCCGGTAGAGCCGTGGATGGCGTCACAGCCGGTAGAGCAGTGGATGGCGTCACAGCCGGTAGAGCAGTGGATGGCGTCACAGCCGGTAGAGCAGTGGATGGCGTCACAGCCGGTAGAGCCGTGGATGGCGTCACAGCCGGTAGAGCCGTGGATGGCGTCACAGCCGGTAGAGCCATGGATGGCGTCAGCCAGTAGAGCAGTGGATGGCGTCAGCCAGTAGAGCAGTGGATGGTGTCAGCCAGTAGAGCAGTGGATGCTGTCAGAAGGACAGTGGACGTGTCAGTAGGGCATAGGTTTGTGTCAGTAGGGCAGAGGATGGCATCAGTAAGTAGAGCAGTGGATGGTGTCAAAAGGACAGTGGATGGCGTCATCCAGTAGGGCAGAGGATGGTGTCAGTCAGTAGAGCAGTGGATGGTGTCCAAAGGACAGTGGATGGTGTCAGCCAGTAGAGCAGTGGACAAGTCAGTAGGGCAGAGGATGGCGTCAGTAGGGCAGAGGATGACGTCAGTCAGTAGAGCAGTGGATGGTGTCAGAAGGACAGTGAACGTCAGTAGAGCAGTGGATGGTGTCAGAAGGACAGTGGACGTGTCAGTAGGGCATAGGTTTGTGTCAGTAGGGCAGAGGATGGCATCAGTAAGTAGAGCAGTGGATGGTGTCAAAGGGACAGTGGATGGCGTCATCCAGTAGGGCAGAGGATGGAGTCAGTCAGTAGAGCCGTGGATGGTGTCCAAAGGACAGTGGATGGTGTCAGCCAGTAGAGCAGTGGACAAGTCAGTAGGGCATAAGTTTGCGTCAGTAGGGCAGAGGATGGCATCAGTCAGTAGAGCAGTGGATGGTGTCAGGACAGTGGACGTGTCAGTAGGGCAGAGGATGGCATCAGCCAGTAGAGCAGTGGATGATGTCAGAAGGACAGAGCATTGGATGGTGTCAAAAGGACAGTGGATGGCGTCATCCAGTAGGGCAGTGGACGTGTCAGTAGGGCAGAGGAGTGGATGGTGTCAGAAGGACAGTGGATGACATCATCCAGTAGGGCAGTGGACGTGTCAGTAGGGCAGAGGATGGCGTCAGAAGGGCAGAGGATGGTGTCAGTTAGCAGAGCAGTAGATGGTGTCAAAAGGACAGCGGATGGCGTCATCCAGTAGGGCAGTGGGCATGTCAGTAGGAAAGAGGATGGCGTCAGTCAGGCAGAGGATGGCGTCAGTCGGGCAAAGGATGGCGTCAGTCGGGCAAAGGATGGCGTCAGTCGGGCAAAGGATGGCGTCAGTCGGGCAAAGGATGGCGTCAGTCGGGCAAAGGATGGCGTCAGTCGGGCAAAGGATGGCGTCAGTCGGGCAAAGGATGGCGTCAGTCAGTAGAGCAGTGGATGGTGTCAGAAGGACAGTGGACGTGTCAGTAGGGCAGAGGATGGCATCAGCCAGTAGAGCAGTGGATGATGTCAGAAGGACAGAGCATTGGATGGTGTCAAAAGGACAGTGGATGGCGTCATCCAGTAGGGCAGTGGACGTGTCAGTAGGGCAGAGGAGTGGATGGTGTCAGAAGGACCGAGGATGACATCATCCAGTAGGGCAGTGGACGCATCAGTAGGGCAGAGGATGGTGTCCAAAAGACAGTGGATGGTGTCAGCCAGTAGGGCAGAGCAGTGGATGGTGTTAGGACATTGTATGGCGTCATCCAGTAGGGCAGTGGATGTGTCAGTAGGGAAGAGGATGGCGTCAGTAGGGAAGAGGATGGCGTCAGTAGGGAAGAGGATGGCGTCAGTAGGGAAGAGCAGTGGATGGTGTCAAGAGGACAGTGGGCGTGTCAGTAGGGCAGAGGATGGTGTCAGCCAGTAGAGCAGTGGACGTGTCAGTGGCGCATAGGTTTGTGTCAGTAGGGCAGAAGATGGCATCAGTCAGAGCAGTGGATGGTGTCAGTAGGGCAGAGGATGATGTCAGTAGGGCAGAGGATGATGTCAGTATGGCAGAGGATGGTGTCAGTATGGCAGAGGATGGTGTCAGTAGGGCAGAGGATGGTGTCAGTAGGGCAGAGGATGGTGTCAGTAGGGCAGAGGATGGTGTCAGTAGGGCAGAGGATGGTGTCAGTAGGGCAGAGGATGGTGTCAGTAGGGCAGAGGATGGTGTCAGTAGGGCAGAGGATGGTGTCAGTAGGGCAGAGGATGGTGTCAGTAGGGCAGAGGATGGTGTCAGTAGGGCAGAGGATGGTGTCAGTAGGGCAGAGGATGGTGTCAGGAGTTTTTTGTTTTTATTATTTTTTTTACATTTTTATTATTTTTTACAATATCATTTTTTAATACTTTTTTACAGGTTTTTCGCAGCCCTTTTGGGAAGCTTTGGTGAAATATCAGGAGTGTAAACAGACACCTGATGTCTCACTTTAGAGACAGAGAAAGGGACGGAGAACAGAGATTTCCTAGTCCCTTTCTCAGGAGTCTCAGCTGCACTGGACAGTATATGAATGGGAAGTGCTCTGTGCTGAGTAGCTTCCTGTTCATTCACAAACTAAAGCATAGTAAACACAGTTTACTATGTTTAAGTTATGAATGAACACTGAGTGATCGGTACCGTAAAAGGAAGAATAAATATGTAATTTAAAAGCCCTTTCCTGCTTTCCACCTTGAAACGATCCCCATCAGCAGCTGGCGGGAGAGAAGAGAGAGTAAGCCAGCAGCGCTGTGGTGGTGGTGGGGGCACCAGGGGAGCACTTAGGGGGCCCAAGCAGCAGAAAGAAGAGTAACAGAGACAAGAGAGGTGGCGGAGGTGGCATTTACTGGTACTAATCTCTGTATTTTCCTCCTGCAGTAGCTGAATGCTGGCAGGAGGGAGAGGAGGAAAAGCTGACTTTCAGCTGCTGCAGGAGGAAAATAAATGAAATTGGTTCCAGAAATGTCACCCCTGCCACTTCTCCTGTCCAGGTTGGCAAGGAAGGATCACAGTCTGTCACCTGCCCACGATCAAGGGGTTGCTAACCCTGATCTATACTATTACTTCAATTCCTAAATCACAACCACTGTAATTCAAATGACCATATTACATATGCCATATTACATTCACTAATTGACTTACAAAACAATTCACGGATGAACTCCTCTTCTTCAGCAAAGTGACCAGAATGGTTTATATTCCAAAGCTTCGAGAAACAAGCACAATGACTGAAAAATCGATCCCCAGGACAAAAACACAGGGACATAGAGGGGTAGAGATGTCACAAGGAACCCCAACACTTATCTTGTAAGCTCTTCCACTTCTGTCCCCAATGAACTCCATCATTCTGGGACCAAATTGTAAATGTGGTGTGGTTCAACTACTACCCACTGTGAAGTCATCAGTGATAGCACACAGGGTAAACCAACATCTTCATATCCGAATTAGGAGATAACTCCCAGAATCCCAGCCAGGGGTAATAAAGGTTTACCCTGTACACCCCACTTCCTAGGGATCCTGCATTTATCCTAGGGATCCTACATTTATCCTACGGATCCTGCATTTATCCTAGGGATCCTGCATTTATCCTAGGGATCCTGCATTTATCCTAGGGATCCTGCATTTATCCTAGGGATCCTACATTTATCCTAGGGATCCTGCATTTATCCTAGGGATCCTGCATTTATCCTAGGGATCCTGCATTTATCCTAGGGATCCTACATTTATCCTAGGGATCCTACATTTATCCTAGGGATCCTACGTTTAATCCTAGGGATCCTGCATTTATCCTAGGGATCCTGCATTCATCCTAGGGATCCTACATTTATCCTAGGGATCCTGCATTTATCCTAGGGATCCTACATTTATCCTAGGGATATAGTTGTAAATATTGTACTTCCTGGAACACTGAAATATAAACCACCCTCATATTCTCCTGAAGAAACAGAATTCATTTGTGAAATGATTGAGAGTAAAATACTTCTGATACACCACCTAATTATTGAATGTAATATGATTAAAGTACAATGGTTGTGACTTATAATGTAGTGGTATAGTTATTTATGCTACTAATAGGTGCTGAGAGGAGGGGGATTTGGGAGCAATGGCTTACACCAATTGTGTATTGGAAGTACTGTCTTTTATATTTTGAGGTCTATGTATTTTATATGGTACTGATAAAAAAAAAGTTCCTAAATCAAATTTAGATGAATCAATGCGGCAACTCAGGAGTCTATTATATCCTTTGTTTCTGAGTAAGCTGCAGATTTAAAGACAGAAATGTAAATTAAGAACCCCAGAAGCACAGTATTTGTACCCTGACATACACAGCACAGGTAACAGATTTTCATTTTGAAAAGTCAATTAGACATATGCCTATGGGAGGAATGAACATCTTGCTATTACTTCTACTAATATCTGATTTTGTGAAATATAATTCTATGCATTCTAAATAAAGAATTTCTTTAACAAAAAAAACAAAACAAAACAGATCAAAATGACATTTGTCAATATGGTATGTTGATTCTGTATCATCAGCTCCATCTAGTGACCAGAATGTGGTATATTTTCTTATTGAGGTATCTCATAAAACTATACCACATTTTGGCCACTAGATGGAGCTGATGATACAGGAATGAATCTATTCAAAACATGGTGACATTTAGCTCAGCTTGCACAAATGTTTCTGACATTCGTGCAATAAACGTTTTATAAATAGACCCCTAAGAGTTCTGTCTATTACAAACAAAGAAAGGGAGGTATAAGCTACTCAGTATATCAAGATAAGTCCCTTTCACACGGGCAGACCGATCGGGTCCACCTAAAAAAACTGACACGTGGACCCGATCAGACCCTCCATTGCCTTTCATGGAGCAGCTGATGTAAATGGACATGTGTGTTGACACCCGCCGACATCCGATCTGATAAAAACAGATGGGTGGGGGATCCGTTCTCTATCCGTCTGGCGGATCGGATATCAGCCAAACGTAAACGGACAGGCGGTCTGTTTACATCTGACCACCCTTATGCCGCGTACACACGGTCGGACTTTTCGTCTACAAAAGTCCGACAGCCTGTCCGACAGACTTCCGGCAGACTTTCGGCGGACTTTCGACGGACTTGCGGCGGACTTTCTAACGAACAGACTTGCCTACACACGATCACACAAAAGTCCGTCGAATTCTTACGTGATGACGTACACCGGACTAAAATAAGGAAGTTCATAGCCAGTAGCCAATAGGTGCCCTAGCGTGGCTTTTTGTCCGTCGGACTAGCACACAGACGAGCGGATTTCGGGGTCCGTCGTAGTTACGAAGTAAAGATTTGAAGCATGTTTCAAATCTAAAGTACGTCGGATTTGAGGCTAAAAAAGTATGTTGAAAGTCCGGAGAAGCCCACACACGATCGGATTACCAGCCAGCTTTAGTCCGTCAGCGTCCGTTGGACTTTTGTAGACGAAAAGTCCGACCGTGTGTACGCGGCATTAGAGGACAGCGAGTTGTGTCTGTGTCCACTCTGCCTAGGCGGAGCAGACACAGACCTGCCATCTGCCTGCTCAGCAGGGATCAGCAGACAGGTTTCCCACTAAGCAGGCAGATCCGCTGCCAGAGTCCGACCGTGTAAATGGGCCCTTAAGTGCAGTCATTTATAGAAACTGGCCATCTGATAGGTTAATATGGATAACTGCATTGTACATACAAGAAACACATCCTGCACATTACATCCTATTCTAGGCCAGGAAGATGTCATGGCCTGTCCACATATGCAGACACAGTACTATGTTATGTAACACCCCAGAAGTCAGAGTCTGTGAGAGGTCAGGTATGTGCAGATTACTGGCGGAGGATCTGTCTGTGTGTACGGGGGGGATCCAGCGGGTATTGGAGCTCGTGGTGCCATTCTCTCACCTCTGTAGTGCTGGATTACCCCCTTTGGATAGTTGGCCCATTTGGGTGTCCCGGGGACCAACGGATTGTCTCTACTCGGGGTCACAAACTCCACTTTATGGGGTTCATCTGCCCCCTCAGCCGTGGTCACAAGACAAATCTTCTCATCATCACGCCGAGATCCCACGATGACAGTGATCAGAGGTAAGGCCTGAGAGACAATACAATATACAGGTTACCAATATACTACAACCCCCTCCCTCTCATCACAGTCATGGTGTGCTATGCAAGGCCGGAGGAATAATACAATATGCATGTTACCAATGTACTACAAACCCCTCCCTCCTCATATACACAACGCACCATGACTGTGATGAGAGGTAAGGCCTGAGAGACAATACAATATACAGGTTATCAATGTACTACAATCCCCTCCCTCCCCTTACACAGCACACCATGACTGTGATGAGAGGTAAGGCCGGAGGAATAATACAATATGCATGTTACCAATGTACTACAAACCCCTCCCTCCTCATATACACAACGCACCATGACAGCGATGAGAGGTAAGGCCTGAGAGACAATACAATATACATTTTATCAAAAATACATGGAAATCCTGGCAGAAATCTTGTGTGCTGCGAACTTCTTGTGCTGCCTCTGCTCACCCTTATCGGTTACATTATTTTCCAAGGACTACAGACCCCCCCCCCCCCCATGGTGGACAATGGCAGAAAAGGAGAGTCCTGTAGTTCTCTCTTCTTCGTGTTGTCAGCCTAGGACAGGAAGTGTCTTACTGGCAGGATCACCAGGTGATAAGAGAAAACCAACACAGACACCTCATCTAAGGTTGGAGAACATGAAACAGATGACACGTTTGACTTTAATCACAGGAATCACATACTGGGGTCAGGTATGAGAGGGGGGACTTTTCATTCTACTCATTACACTAATATCATATCTGGCACCGACAACACACCTTGCACTGATACTACACCCCACACTGACAATACACACAGCAATGAAATGAATCGCTACCAATGGGATACATCACACAAACCATCCCAACCCTCCTTTATATACTGACATTTCACATCACTACTTCCCCTCCCATACACAGCAGATGATTGTATGAGTCAGGATCTGTGCAACACACCAATGACATCACACCCTGCACTGATATCACACCTAAACAATGACACGTCACCCAGCACTGATTGTTATCAAACCCTGTACTGGTATTGGACCCAGCACTGAGATCTCACCCTGCACTGTTATTGCACCCAGCACTGTTATTGCACCCAGCATGGGTGCAGCTCGTTAACCACGTGATCGGCTGTGTCCAATCACAGCCGGTCACATGTAAACATGGAAATGCTGGTAATTAGCTCTCATCGCCTCACATTGACAGAGTGTGTGGCAAGGAAAGCCAATCAGCGGTATCTCCTCGCCGGAGACTAAGGATGAGCTCCAGCGTATTCGCACACCCACATGCAGAGCCCGCCAGGAAGTCGGCACTGCGCAAATCACAGGCAGTGAGACATTATCCCGATCTCTGCAGCCGCACATCGGGACATGGTCTCACTGCCTGTGATTAGCGCAGTGCCGACTTCCTGGCGGGCTCTGCATGTGGGTGTGCGAATACGCTGGAGCTCATTCTTAATGGAGACATGTAATCAGTTCCCTGATTACAGTAAAGCTCCACCAGTGCCAGCAATCAGTGCCAATTAGTGATGCCAGTAAGTGCCACCTATCAGTGTCACTCATCAATGCCCATCAGTGTCGCCTATCAGTGCCACCTATCAATGTGGCATATTAGTGTCTCCTCATCAGTTCCACCTCATCAGTGCCATTTCATCAATGCCATCTCATCAATGCCATCTCATCAGTGCCATCTCATCAGTGCCATCTCATCAATGCCATCTCATCAGTGCAGCCTCATCAGTGCCATCTCATCAGTGCCATCTCATCAGTGCCATCTCATCAATGCCATCTCATCAGTGCAGCCTCATCAGTGCCATCTCATCAGTGCCATCTCATCAGTGCCATCTCATCAGTGCCATCTCATCAATGCCATCTCATCAGTGCCATCTCATCAGTGCCGCCTCATCAGTGCCGCCTCATCAGTGCCATCTCATCAGTGCCATCTCATCAGTGCCATCTCATCAATGCCATCTCATCAGTGCCATCTCATCAGTGCCGCCTCATCAGTGCCACCTCATTAGTGAAGGAGAGAAATTACTTATTTACACAATTTACTGACAGAAACTAAGAAAAACTTTTTTTTTTTTTCAAAAGTTTTTAGTTTTTTAGTAAAAAAATAAAAACCCAGCAGTTATTAAATACTACCAAAAGAAAGCTCTATTTGTGGGGAAAAAATGTCATTTGTGTACAGTGTTACATGATCCCGCAATTGTCATTCAAAGTGTGACAGTGCTGAAAGCTGGTCTGGGCAGAAAGGGGGTAAAGCACCCGGTAGGCAAGTGGTTAAAGGGATGAGGTGGCAACCCTAATGACCAATGTAAGTATGACATGTGTGTGCATGTCCTGGGAACACAGGTGTGTACTCCTGAGGGGACACTCATAGTCCTCCTGGCTGAACATTCTTCAGGTGAGCTGTGTCCCCCCAGTACTAGGTGTGGGTCCCCCAGAGGCAGACCCTGATATCACACCCAGCACTGTCTGTCCTCTGTGTCATGTGACTGGGAGGACACGTGACCCGCCCTGTCATGGTGTACAGAGGGGAGAGGGGGGCTCACCATAGGCAGTACATAGCCGGCATTGTAGTCAGTGTGTTCTCCGATCAGATTAACCCGTCCAGGGGAGAAAACCGCGATCTCCGGATCTCCTCCGAACTTCTCCGAGAACACCCGGCGTGCTTTCTCCTCTGGAGCCGACATACTGTGTACACTGTGCCGCCCCGCCCACACCGGTCATGTGACCGCCTTCAACCTGTCCGCTGTCCGAGCGGCTACTGGACTTCCTGGTTGTACTGCCAATCATGTACCTGTAATACCGAGTGTAGGCAGCAGGGGGAGTGCGCTTCTGGCTGCTCTCTCACCATAGAGAAGCTGAGAATTGTACACACTTGTTGTAGTGCTGAATTGTGTGTGATATCCTCCCTCTTCCAATCAGAACTACTGGTGATGATAGGCCCACTAACTGCATAGCTCCCAACTGTCCCTGATTTCGAGGGACTGTCCCAGATTTGGAACAAAGTCCCTCTGTCCCTCATAGCTCCTCATTTAGTCTGTTCTATATAGTTGTATACAAAATGCACTATTTATCTATCAAAAAAGCAAAAAATTTGTGCGAACACGTGAACACTGTTAAAGTCTATGGGACCCGAACGTGAAAAATCAAAAGTGCTAATTTTAAAGGCTAATATGCAAGTTATTGTCATAAAAATGGTTTGGGGACCTGGGTCCTGCCCCAGGGGACATGTATCAATGCAAAAAAAAGTTTTAAAAATGGCCGTTTTTTAGTGAGCAGTGATTTTAATAATGCTTAAAGTGGTCCATTACCAGGCCCTTTGAGTCTGGTATGGATATTAACCACTTGCCGACCGCCTCACGCCTATATACGTGAGCAGAGCGGCACGGGCAGGCAAAATCACGTACCTGAAACGTGATTGCCTTCCCGCGGGTGGGGGGTCCGATCGGACCCCCCCCCGGTGCCAGCTGCGGTCGGCATTTGGTTGGAAGCGATGGGAGACGAGGGGGAGGCCATCCGATCGTGGCCCCCCCCTCGCGATCGCTCCCAGCCAATGACAAACATCCCCTGCCTCTGTATAGTACACAGAGGCAGAGGATGTGATGTCATCTCTCCTCGGCTCGGGAGTTTCCGTTCCAGCGCCGAGGGGAGATGACATGTAAGTGCACCAACACTACACACACACACAGTAGAACATGCCAGGCATACATTACACCCCCGATCGCCCCCCGATCCCCCCCCAATCACCCCCCCCCCCCCTGTCACAAACTGACACCAAGCAGGTTTTTTTTTTTTTTGTTTTTTTTTTCCTGATTACTGCATAGTGTCAGTTTGTGACAGTTAGCAGTTAGGGTAGTGACTGTTACCCCCCTGTAGGTCTAGGGTACCCCCCTTACCCCCCCTAATAAAGTTTTAACCCCTTGATCACCCCCCGTCACCAGTGTCGCTAAGCGATCATTTTTCTGATCGCTGTATTAGTGTCGCTGGTGACGCTAGTTAGGGACGTAAATATTTAGGTTCGCCGTCAGCGTTTTATAGCGACAGGGACCCCCATATACTACCGAATAAATGTTTTAACCCCTTGATTGCCCCCTAGTTAACCCTTTCACCACTGATCACCGTATAACCGTTACGGGTGACGCTGGTTAGTTTGTTTATTTTTTATAGTGTCAGGGCACCCGCCGTTTATTACCAAATAAAAGTTTAGCCCCCTGTAGGTCTAGGGTACCCCCCTTACCCCCCCCCTAATAAAGTTTTAACCCCTTGATCACCCCCTGTCGCCAGTGTCGCTAAGCGATCATTTTTCTGATCGCTGTATTAGTGTCGCTGGTGACGCTAGTTAGGGACGTAAATATTTAGGTTCGCCGTCAGTGTTTTATAGCGACAGGGACCCCCATATACTATCTAATAAATGTTTTAACCCCTTGATGGCCCCCTAGTTAACCCTTTTACCACTGATCACCGTATAACCGTTACGGGTGACGCTGGTTAGTTTGTTTATTTTTTATAGTGTCAGGGCACCCGCCGTTTATTACCGAAAAAAGGTTTAGCCCCCTGATCGCCCGGCGGTGATATGCGTCGCCCTAGGCAGCGTCAGATTAGCACCAGTACCGCGAACACCCATGCACGCACCGTACACCTCCCTTAGTGGTATAGTATCTGAACGCATCAATATCTGATCCGATCAGATCTATACTGGCGTCCCCAGCAGTTTAGGGTTCCCAAAAACGCAGTGTTAGCGGGATCAGCCCAGATACCTGCTAGCACCTGCGTTTTGCCCCTCCGCCCGGCCCAGCCCAGTCCAGCCCACCCAAGTGCAGTATCGATCGATCACTGTCACTTTTTTTTGTAGCGTTTTGGTGAACTGGCAAGCACCAGCGCCCTAGTACACCCCGGTCGTAGTCAAACCAGCACTGCAGTAACACTTGGTGACGTGGCGAGTCCCATAAGTGCAGTTCAAGCTGGTGAGGTGGCAAGCACAAGTAGTGTCCCGCTGCCACCAAAAAGACAAACACAGGCCCGTCGTGCCCATAGTGCCCTTCCTACTGCATTCGCCAATCCTAATTGGGAACCCACCGCTTCTGCAGCGCCCGTACTTCCCCCATTCACATCCCCAACCAAATGCAGTCGGCTGCATGAGAGGCATTTTCTTTATGTCCTCCCGAGTACCCCTACCCAACGAACCCCCCCAAAAAAGATGTGTCTGCAGCAAGCGCGGATATAGGCGTGACACTCACTATTATTGTCCCTCCTGTCCTGACAATCCTGGTCTTTGCATTGGTGAATGTTTTGAACGCTACCATTCACTAGTTGAGTATTAGCGTAGGGTGCAGCATTGCACAGACTAGGCACACTTTCACAGGGTCTCCCAAGATGCCATCGCATTTTGAGAGACCCGAACCTGGAAGCGGTTACAGTTATAAAAGTTACAGTTACAAAAAAAAAGTGTAAAAAAAAAAAAAAAACACAAACAAA
This sequence comes from Lithobates septentrionalis, assembly GCA_037952835.1. Taxonomy (NCBI): domain Eukaryota; kingdom Metazoa; phylum Chordata; class Amphibia; order Anura; family Ranidae; genus Lithobates; species Lithobates septentrionalis. The sequence goes on along the minus strand of JBBDGP010000441.1, from coordinate 1,210,654 downwards.
AATAAAAAAAAATAGTTGTCGTTTTATTGTTCTCTCTCTCTATTCTCTCTCTCTATTGTTCTGCTCTTTTTTACTGTATTCTATTCTGCAATGTTTTATTGTTATTATGTTTTATCATGTTTGCTTTTCAGGTATGCAATTTTTTATACTTTACCGTTTACTGTGCTTTATTGTTAACCATTTTTTTGTCTTCAGGTACGCCATTCACGACTTTGAGTGGTTATACCAGAATGATGCCTGCAGGTTTAGGTATCATCTTGGTATCATTCTTTTTAGCCAGCGGTCGGCTTTCATGTAAAAGCAATCCTAGCGGCTAATTAGCCTCTAGACTGCTTTTACAAGCAGTGGGAGGGAATGCCCCCCCCCCCCACCGTCTTCCGTGTTTTTCTCTGGCTCTCCTGTCTCAACAGGGAACCTGAGAATGCAGCCGGTGATTCAGCCAGCTGACCATAGAGCTGATCAGAGACCAGAGTGGCTCCAAACATCTCTATGGCCTAAGAAACCGGAAGCTACGAGCATTTTATGACTTAGATTTCGCCGGATGTAAATAGCGCCATTGGGAAATTGGGGGAGCATTTTATCACACCGATCTTGGTGTGGTCAGATGCTTTGAGGGCAGAGGAGAGATATAGGGTCTAATAGACCCCAATTTTTTCAAAAAAGAGTACCTGTCACTACCTATTGCTATCATAGGGGATATTTACATTCCCTGAGATAACAATAAAAATGATTTAAAAAAAAAAAAAATGAAAGGAACAGTTTAAAAATAAGATAAAAAAGCAAAAAAATAATAAAGAAAAAAAATAAATAAATAAAAAGCACCCCTGTCCCCCCTGCTCTCGCGCTAAGGCGAACGCAAGCGGCGGTCTGGCGTCAAATGTAAACAGCAATTGCACCATGCATGTGAGGTATCACCGCGAAGGTCAGATCGAGGGCAGTAATTTTAGCAGTAGACCTCCTCTGTAAATCTAAAGTGGTAACCTGTAAAGGCTTTTAAAGGCTTTTAAAAATGTATTAATTTTGTTGCCACTGCACGTTTGTGCGCAATTTTAAAGCATGTCATGTTTGGTATCCATGTACTCGGCCTAAGATCATCTTTTTTATTTCATCAAACATTTGGGCAATATAGTGTGTTTTAGTGCATTAAAATTTAAAAAAGTGTGTTTTTTCCCCAAAAAATGCGTTTGAAAATCGCTGCGCAAATACTGTGTGAAAAAAAAAAAATGAAACACCCACCATTTTAATCTGTAGGGCATTTGCTTTAAAATAATATATAATGTTTGGGGGTTCAAAGTAATTTTCTTGCAAAAAAAAATAATTTTTTCATGTAATCAAAAAGTGTCAGAAAGGGCTTTGTCTTCAAGTGGTTAGAAGAGTGGGTGATGTGTGACATAAGCTTCTAAATGTTGTGCATAAAATGCCAGGACAGTTCAAACCCCCCCCCCAAATGACCCCATTTTGGAAAGTAGACACCCCAAGCTATTTGCTGAGAGGCATGTCGAGTCCATGGAATATTTTATATTGTGACACAAGTAGCGGGAAAGAGACAAATTTTTTTTTTTTTTTTTTTTTTTTTGCACAAAGTTGTCACTAAATGTTATATTGCTCAAACATGCCATGGGAATATGTGAAATTACACCCCAAAATAAATTCTGTTGCTTCTCCTGAGTACGGGGATACCACATGTGTGGGACTTTTTGGGAACCTAGCCGCGTACGGGACCCCGAAAACCAAGCACCGCCTTCAGGCTTTCTAAGGCCGTAAATTTTTGATTTCACTCTTCACTGCCTATCACAGTTTCAGAGGCCATGGAATGCCCAGGTGGCACAAACCCCCCCCAAATTACCCCATTTTGGAAAGTAGACACCCCAAGCTATTTGCTGAGAGGTATAGTGAGTATTTTGCAGACCTCACTTTTTGTCACAAAGTTTTGAAAATTGAAAAAAGAAAAAAAAAATTTTTTTTTCTGGTCTTTCTTCATTTTCAAAAACAAATGAGAGCTGCAAAATACTCACCATGCCTCTCAGCAAATAGCTTGGGGTGTTTACTTTCCAAAATGGGGTAATTTGGGGGGGGTTTGTGCCATCTTGGCATTTTATGGCCTTCAAAACTGTGATAGGTAGTGAGGAGTAAAATCAAAAATGTATGCCCTTAGAAATCCTGAAGGTGGTGCTGGGTTTTCGGGGCCCCGTACGCGGCTAGGCTCCCAAAAAGTGCCACACATGTGGTATCCCCGTACTCAGGAGAAGCAGCTGAATGTATTTTGGGGTGCAATTCCACATATGCCCATGGCCTGTGTGAGCAATATATCATTTAGTGACAACTTTTTGTAAATTTTTTTTTTTTTTTTTTTTTTTGTCATTATTCAATCACTTGGGACAAAAAAAAAAAATATTCAATGGGTTCAACATGCCTCTCAGCAATTTCCTTGGGGTGTCTACTTTCCAAAATGGGGTCATTTGGGGGGGTTTTGTACTGCCCTGCCATTTTAGCACCTCAAGAAATGACATAGTCAGTCATAAACTAAAAGCTGTGTAAATTCCAGAAAATGTACCCTAGTTTGTAGACGCTATAACTTTTGCGCAAACCAATAAATATACGCTTATTGACATTTTTTTTACCAAAGACATGTGGCCGAATACATTTTGGCCTAAATGTATGACTAAAATTTAGTTTATTGGATTTTTTTTATAACAAAAAGTAGAAAATATCATTTTTTTTCAAAATTTTCAGTCTTTTTCCGTTTATAGCGCAAAAAATAAAAACGGCAGAGGTGATCAAATACCATCAAAAGAAAGCTCTATTTGTGGGAAGAAAAGGACGCAAATTTCGTTTGGGTAGAGCATTGCATGACCGCGCAATTAGCAGTTAAAGCGACGCAGTGCCGAATTGTAAAAAGTGCTCTGGTCAGGAAGGGGGTAAATCCTTCCGGGGCTGAAGTGGTTAAGGGGAACCCCGCACCCAAATTAAAAAAAAAAAAGGCATGGGGCCCCTCAGGCCCTATGTACTCTGAACAACAGTATACAGGCGGCCCCCGGGTTACAAACAAGATAGGGACTGTAGGTTTGTTCTTAAGTTGAATCTGTTTGTAATTTGGAACAGGTACATTTTTTAAGTAGCTCCACCCAAAAAATATATTTTTAATCTTTTTGGATAACATAGGGAAGGGTTATCACCCCTGTAACATTTGCTTTTTCTGTCTGTGCCCCTGTTCAGAAGATTTCACCTCACTTTCTGTTCCAAAGACAATTGGATTTAGACAATTTTGGGTTAATATGGAAACAAGGATTGGTGATAAAGCATCAGTGGAGACACCTTTTTCCCATATTAACTCTTACAGGAGAGAATTTCCCTTCCTAGGGGTAGATTTCCTCTCACTTCCTGTTGTCTCCCTTCATTTGTAAGTAGGAGTCTTTTGTAATTCGGATGTTTGAAAATAGGTGACCGCCTGTATATACTATACGGCCTGCCCTATACACTCTGTGGAAAATTGGGCCTTAGGTGTTGGTGATACCAGAACACTGTAAGCTCTCACAGTTACTCTTGGTGGGCGCTGGGACAGGCCCTGCTGTGAAATATTATATCAAGAATTGTAATTACATTCCCCTGTTAAATGGGGGTAAAAAAATTGGGCCTTAGGCGGTGGTGGTGGTAGTGGCACAACACTGTAAAGTCTCACAGATACTCTTGTTGAGTGCAGGCAGGGGCCCTGCTGTGAAATATTAGAGCAGAAATTGTAATTACATGCTCCTGTTAAACAGGGGCAGAAAAATTGGGCCTTAGGCGTTGGTGGTGGTGCCACAACAGTATAATCCCTCACAGATTCTCTTGCTGTGCGCAGGAACGAGCCCTGCTGTGAAATATTAGAGAAAAATTTGTAATTACATGCCCCTGTTAAACAGGGGCAGAAAAATTGGGCCTTAGGCGGTGGTGGTGGCGCAAGACTGTAAAGCCTCACAGATACTCTTGTTGAGCGCAGGAACGGGCGCTGCTGTGAAATATTAGATCAAAAATTGTAATTACATGCCCCTGTTAAACGGGGGCAAAAAAATTGGGCCTTAGGTGGTGGCACAACACTGTAAAGCCTCACAGATACTCTTGTTGAGCGCAGGAACGGACCCTGCTGTGAAATATTAGATCAAAAATTGTAATTACGCGCCCTTGTTAAACAGGGGCAGAAAAATTGGGCCATAGGCAATGGTGGTGGTGCCACAGCACTGTAACCCCTCACAGATTCTCTTGTTGAGTGCAGGAACGAGCCCTGCTCTGAAATATTAGAGCAAAAATTGTAATTACATGCTTCTGTTAAACGGGCAGAAAAATTGGGCCTTAGGTGGTGGTGGCACAACACTGTAAAGCCTCACAGATACTCTTGTTGAGCGCAGGAATGGGCCCTGCTATGAAATATTAGATCAAAAATTGTAATTACGCGCCCCTGTTAAACACAGGCAGAAAAATTGGGCCTTAGGCAGTGGTGGTGGTGCCCTGAACCAAAAATATTCCTAGAAGCTATCATCATGAAGATTGAGGAGGAATAGGATAGTCACTCAGCATAATAGGATAGTCACTCAGCATATGCAGTCTTCAAGGGATCCCACATCCATAGAAAAATCAATCGATTACATCAGCATCAGGTGCTTGGTAGCTGGTGATCCAAGACTAATTCATTTTTATGAATGTGAGCCAATCAACAGAGTCTGTGGACAGGTGCACTCTGTGATCGGTTTCAAAGCCTCCAGCAGCACTGAATGTGCATTCAGAAAGAACGCTGGATGCAGGACAGGCAGTAGCTCAATTGCATATTAAGCAAGCTCTGGCCAGTGGTCCATTCTCAAGACCCAGTAACCCAGTGGATGTTCTGTTGGAAAGGTCTCCAAGTCTGATCTTGCCCCTTGATATTACTGCACCATGTAATTCAGATGCTGGCGATGGTTGCTGGAACCGATCAAACCTTGGCGCTGAGGATTGAAGAATTGTGTGAAGGCATCGGTCAGCCGGCCACCTTCTCCACCACTTTCTGTGACTGATTGAAGCCTCAGCAACACGTTGTCCAGCACCAGGAAGTTGTAACCTCCCAGGCTCTGGAAACGCATTTCACAAACCTTTCTGCAAGGCCTCCCGAAGATGTTTCATCCTCTGCTCCCTCTGCAAAGGCTGGATAAGTTCTGCAACCTTACCCTTGTAACGTGGATCAAGAAAGGTTGCCAGCCAGTAATGATCCCTCTCCTTAATACCACGAATCCTAGGGTCCTTTCGCAGGCTTTGCAGGATCAGGGGGCCATGCAGCATAAGTTTTCAAAAGCATTTCGATCCTGAGTCCTCTGGGTCACTAAGGATCACACGATCCTCAACCACCTCCTCCCAGCCACGTACAACTCCATGGGTTTCTGGGGACTGAAAATGATCCCTTGAAGACTGCTGCTGATGCTGAGTGGTATCTTCCACTTCCATGCTGACACAATCCTCTTCCTCCTCCTCTTCTTCTTCCTGTGTGATCAGCTGGCCCGCAGTAGTACTATCTGGATAAAGGGGGATTTGAGAGGTAAGCAAGTTCTCCTCTTCCTCCCGCTGTTCTGCCTCTGCCCTGTCCATTATTCCACGAAGCGTGTGCTCCAACAGGAAGACAAGAGGGACAGTATCACTCATGCATGCACTGTCACTGCTCACCATCATCGTGGCCTCCTCAAATGGTGACAGGACAGTGCATGCATCCTTTATCAGTAGCCACTGGCGTGGCGAAAGAAAGCCAAGCTCCCCTGACCCTGTTCTGGTGCCAAACTCACACAGGTACTCATTGATGGCCCTCTGCTGCATGTGCAGCCGCTGCAGCATTGCCAACGTTGAGTTCCACCTGGTGGGCATGTCACAAATGAGGCGGTTCTTGGGCAGGTCGCATTCCCTTTGAAGGTCAGCCAGCTGAGCACTGGCATTATATGACAGGCGGAAATGACCACAGACTTTCCTGGCCTGCCTCAGGAGATCCTGTAAGCCCGGGTACCTGCTCAAGAACCGCTGCACCACCAAATTCAGGACGTGAGCCAAACGGGAACATGGGTCAAGTGTCCCTGTCGGAGGGCGGAGAGGAGGTTGGTGCCATTGTCGCATACAACCATTCCTGGCTGAAGCTGGAATGGCGTCAACCACCTCTGAGCCTGCCCCTGCAGAGCTGACAGAATCTCTGCCCCAGTGTGGCTCCTGTCCCCTAAGCAGACCAACTCAAGCACCGCATGGCATCTTTTTGCCTGAGTGCTTGCATAGCTCCTTGATCGCCTACGGAGCACCGCTGGTTCAGAGGACAAATCTGCAGAGGAAGAGGCAAGAGAGGAAGAAGAAGAGGAGGGGGTGGAGGAGAGAGTTATGGCAGAATCACCACTACCAGCATTTTGGAGGTGTGATGGCGGAACAAGCCCCAACAATACTAAACCCTGTCCTGCATCCTTCCCAACTGCCAGCAGAGTTACCCAGTGCGCCGTGAAAGAAAGGTAATGTCCCTGTCCATGCTTGCTGGACCATGAGTCAGCAGTAATATGCACCTTACTGCTGACCGCCTTGTCTGAGGCCAAGACATTGTCTTCCACATGCTGGTAGAGAGCCAGAATGGCCTTCCATGAAAAGAAATGGCATTTGGGAACCTGCCACTGAGGTACCGCACATTCCACAAATTCACGAAAGGGGGCAGAGTCTACCAGCTGAAAAGGCACCAGTTGCAGTGCTAGCAATTTGCCCAAGCTAGCATTCAGATGTTGAGCATGTGGATGGCTGGGACCGAATTTATTTTGACGGTTTAGCAACTGGGGTAGGGAAATTTGCTAAAATCGGATGTTGGTGTACCGCTAGCAGATTGGCCGCAAGTACTTGGGACACCTATTTCTATACCTTCATTCCTCTCAGTGCAGGTTTCTGAGAGGACTGGAGGTATAGTGGGGTTGGAGATCCCAGCTGATGAAGAGCAAGGAGAGGTCCGCCTTGTTCTTTGGTGTGGGTCTTTTAAGTGCTGTTGCCAACGGACTGCATGGGAGGTCGTCATATGTCTGGTCAAGCATGTGGTGCCCAAGCGGCTGCTGTTTTGGCCACGCTTGATATGCTTCAGACATATGTTGCAAACAGCAACGGTGCGATCTGCTGCACACGTGCCAAAAAAGGCCCACACCGAAGAACTTTTCAAAATATGCGGGGAGTCAGCAGTGCAGTTAAACCCCCCTCCAACATTAGTGTCAGCAGACGCAATAATAATCTCCAATATTGGTGTCAGTGGATGCGATAATAATTCCCAGCATTGGTGGCAGTGGACACAATAATAACCTCCAGCATTGGTGTCAATGGACGCAATTGGACAAGATAATAGCCCTCAGTATTGGTGGTGTCAGTAGACATGATGATAACTCCCAACATTGCTGTCATAGTTACATAGTTACATAGTTACATAGTAGGTGAGGTTGAAAAAAGACACAAGTCCATCAAGTCCAACCTATGTGTGTGATTATGTGTCAGTATTACATTACATATCCCTGTATATTGTGGTCATTCAGGTGATTATCTAATAGTTTCTTGAAGCTATCAATGCTCCCCGCTGAGACCACCGCCTGTGGAAGGGAATTCCACATCCATGCCGCTCTTACAGTAAAGAACCCTCTACGTAGTTTAAGGTTAAACCTCTTTTCTTCTAATTGTAATGAGTGGCCACGAGTCTTATTAAACTCTCTTCTGCGAAAAAGTTTTATCCCTATTGTGGGGTCACCAGTACAGTATTTGTAAATTGAAATCATATCCCCTCTCAAGCGTCTCTTCTCCAGAGAGAATAAGTTCAGTGCTCGCAACCTTTCCTCATAACTAAGATCCTTCAGACCCTTTATTAGCTTTGTTGCCCTTCTTTGTACTCGCTCCATTTCCAGTACGTCCCTCCTGAGGACTGGTGCCCAGAACTGGACAGCATACTCCAGGTGCGGGCGGACCAGAGTCTTGTAGAGCGGGAGAATTATCGTTTTATCTCTGCAGTTGATCCCCCTTTTAATGCATGCCAATATTCTGTTTGCTTTATTAGCAGCAGCTTGGCATTGCATGCCGTTGCTGAGCCTATCATCCACTAGGACCCCCAAGTCCTTTTCCATCCTAGATCAATAGATGCAATAATAACCCCCAGCATTGGTGGCAGTGGACACAATAATAACCTCCAACATTGGTGTCAATGGACGCAATAATAGCCTCCAATATTTGTGTCAGTGGACGCAATAATAACCCACAGCATTGGTGTCATTAAAAGCAATAATAACCACCAGCATTGGTGTCACTGAACGCAGTAATAACCACCAGCATTGGTGTCGTTGAACACACATTCTCCTGCACTGCTTTCGCTCTCTTACAATGCCGGTAACAGCCAGGGAAATAGCATTTTCAGGAGGGCCCTTGTGTTTCTTTTAATCCGCTCAGTGTTTTTGCTGATCCACACATTGCTGTAATGTCTCTGTGGTTACCTGCCTAGCAAAGAAAGTAATAAGCAGTCATCAGACACGAACGCAGCTATTGCTGACGCCTACTTCTGATAATGCCAGTTGCCTGGCTGTCATGCTGGCCCCCTGGCTTCAATATTTTGAATGATCGACACAGAACAAGTATGTAGGTAAGGACTTTTCTTTTACTTTTACAATCTGAAAACTTGTTCAGTGATTTCACTTGTCAACATAACAACCAGGTGATTAGCATTAACATTAGTAGCTTGGTAATTGGCAGCCTCCATATTTCTTTCCACAAAGTTTTCCTTTAAGACGCCTGTCAATAAAGTCTGTGCTCCCCTCTGATCTTAGGGGTACTTGTTATTAAGGGCGTTGGGTTCAGTCTCTGCCTGCAGGTCCATTCTGTGATTGTTGCTGGTGGAGAAGCTACTTCCATGCACGCTCTATGAGCCACCATGGCCAGCAGGGGTCCAGCACTGGACCTGGAAGACTGCTACCATTGTAGTATCAGCAACTACAGTGATTCTCCACTTTTACTTCAATCCCACAGGTATGGCTCAAACATACTTATAACTTCAAGCTGGTACAATGTAATTGTAATAACATTTTTATACCTGGAGTCTAAAGTAGTTGTAAACCCTTACATATACAAAGTGAAGTGACTGGCCTCTGTGATACACAGAGATGAAACAAATTCTCCTACATAAGTTGTACCTGTTTATCTGCAGCAATGGAGTCATTTACTATAGCGCAGCATGCTAATTAGCACTCAAATTACCACAATCACGGTAATTAGCGCTAAAGTTTAATTCACTATAGCGCTGGTGAAAAAATACTCCCAAAAACGAATTTACTATAGCTCCCAGAAAACAGATAGTGCCCAAACCCTTACTCTTGTTGGGACCTGGAGTAGTGCACATGGAAATAATGTTTAGAGCATGATATAATTGCCTAAATGGTACTGATATATGAGGTATATTGTTTAAAGATAATCTACTTTTAAACTGTGTGAAAAAGTGATTTCTACACTGAAATATCTTTAAAAGTCTGAGAAGAGATAAATTCCCCGTCTCATTACAACTAGGTGCCAGCACAACTGAGCATGCTCAGACATGTAAACTACTCTCATTCTAACTTCCATGGCTTTTTTTACCAAGAGTTATAGTAAATACCAAAATGAGCGCTGGGTTAAAGAGCGTTTTTTGAGAGTGAAAATGAGAATTATGTAGCCCAATGCAAGTTTCAGCCATTGATTCTAATGGTACAATTGTAACTTCCTCAAATAAATACTTTTCATGTTGAGATGAATGTATCTTCCTCTCAAAGAAATTGTCCTTGCAACAATGTTGCTTCTTCATCTATTTTGTTTTTAAACACTTCAGCCCCAGAAGGATTTGCCACCTTAATGACCAGGTCATTTTTGCAATACGGCACTGCGATGCTTTAACTGACAATTGCGCAGTCGTGCGACATTGTACCAAAATAAAATTGACATCTTTCTTTCCCCACAAATAGAGCTTACTTTTGGTGGTATTTGATCACCTCTGCGTTTTTTTATTTTTTGCACTATAGGCAAACAGCAACAGTTTTGAAAAAAATAAATAAATTAATTCATCAGTTTAGGCCGCTATATATTCTTCTACATATTTTTGGTAAAAAAATTTCCAATAGGCATATATTGATTGGTTTGCGCAAAAGTTATCACGTCTACAAATTATTGGATAGATTTAGGGACTTTTATTTATTTTTTATTGTTTTTACTAGAAATGGCAGCGATCAGTGATATTTAGCGGGACTTCGACATTGCGGCGGACAAATCTGACCCCAAATGACACTTTTTGGGGACCAGTGACATTATTACATTGATGCGTGCTATCAAAATGCACTGATCAATGTAAAAATGACACTGGCAGGGAAAGGTTTAACACTAGGGGGGCAATTAAGGGGTTAAGTGTGTTCCCTCAGAGTGTTCTAACTGTAGGGGTATGGGCTACCAGGGACATGACAGAGATCACTGTTCCCGATGACTGGGAACAGAAGATCTCTGACATGTCACCTCTCAGAACGGGGATTTGCCTTGTTCCCCATTCTGCCTCCATACTAGGCGATCGCAGGTCGCCGGCGGACATCGAGTCCATTTAACCCGCGGGCACGCTCCTGCAGCGTGCAACTGTGACCGTGCGTGCCGACATACAGCTACGGCGATTCCCACAGGAGAGCCAACCTGCCAACGTATAACGATACCATTGCTGATGCAAATCTAAAATGAGTCACAATTTTGTGTGTTTTTTAATTATTTCTAAAGGATCCTAATTTCAGCCCAAAAAATGTGATGTGTGTACCAACATCAGAAATAAAAATGTAATTCCCAAAAATCAGAGGGTAACATCACTATACTACACTCACACACCAAGAACCACCAAATATCACAGAATAAATCAAGAAGAATAACTCCTGACTAATGTAATTCCACCACCTATATGTCCAAAGAAATACATTATTTATGTGTAGGAGGGTTTCACATGTGGCAGCACAGTGGCTGACAGGTTAGCACTTCTGCCTAGCAGCACTGGGGTTGCTGGTTTGAATCCCAAACATACCATTCTGTGTAGAGAAGTCGTCTGTTCTCCCTATGTTGTTAAATATAACTCCTGACTTAGGTCCTTACATAAATTATGTCTAAATGTAGTTTTTATGTGTAGGAGGGTTCCACCATCATTGCAAATTGTGTCATATGTTTTCCATGGGCAATGACTATAATCAGCTTTAAAGAGGAACTGCAGTCTGCTCACATAATTACATATTATTTTATATATACTGTGATTCTGTACTTGCCAAATATACTGCACAAATCTCCCTCCACTGAGTCTGGCTGCATCCATTTTAACTGTGGGCAGCTGAAGCTGCTGCCAGTTCACTTCCTGGATTTACACAGACGCACACCTCCAGCAAATCTCACGAGAGTGAGAGAAAGAGCTGTGCATGATGTCATAAGCCTAGGCTAATGAAATAGAACAGAAAAGAAACAGAAAGTGGGCTGTATAAGGTATTTACTGGCAGAAAAAAATGTTTTACTATCCAAAGTTAAAACAACAAGGGCAGAAGATTTAATAGATGGAAAGTTGAAAAAATGACTAAAGGTCCGCTTTAACATTTCCCCACCAGCACTAATTGCAGCCTCTTACCGAGCCAAAACCCACAAAATGACAGCTGTTTAGCTGTCAGCATGCTGACCGTAATCAGTCTTACCCAGCCTTCAAAACAGATGGCATATGCCAGAAACAGGTTGTTCATCGGCTCTCTGGCCTTCCACAGTACATCTGCATTGATTAACTTCTTGTACAACTGGGACTTAGGATTGTTTTACACCACATTGATGCAGCTTAAAAACATGTAGCAGAACAGTGGCTCACAGGCTAGTACTTCCACCTAGCAGCACTGAGTTCAAATCCCAATCCTGCTACCTGGCTAGAGGTTTATATGTTTTGGTGTTAAAGTTTCTTTTTAACCAGTGATGACATTTTTGATGGGTTTCACATAATGGAACCCCAAGAAATCACATTATAAATCAAGCAAATGTGGGTTTGCAACAAATCTAGAACTGGGGTGTTCTGGCCCAGATATGGATGTCTAAGTCTGGTGTGATGCTGCACACATATTTTAATGTTGTATGCATATGATGAATGACAAACGTGCTTTGTCACCAATTTGTGTGAAGCAGTCCTCACAAAGTTGTTGTTTCCTGTTTTGGACACCTCCACATGCCCAACAACATACAAGTTTGACTTGGAGATTTTTGGGATCACTGATCATGGGCAGAGCCTTGGACATTTGTTATTTTGAGGTTTACCCTACACAGATATCAATGCTGAGGCATTCTTTCATTTGTAAAGAGCGTGTATTCTTGAAGAACAAGTGTGAGCACTTGAGGCCTACATGAAGAGACAGAATCAATTACACTGGTGGGTGTGTCCTTCACTGGGTGGGTAGAATATGGGGGGTATTGAGACTTTAAATGAAGCACATGGTATATGTGCCTCCATCTCTGGTTCAGGTAAACAAAAAGGAGGTTTGGGACTTTAAATGAGGCTGTTGACTTGTTGAGGTTGTATAATAAGTAAACATATTTAATAGGCATAAATATATATTAGAGTACATGACAATGATACAAAACACGTAAAAAAGTAATTTCATATATATATATATATATATATACATACACATGCACACATAGATATATACATGTCGGCTTGACAGCCCATAACAATAAAGAATAAAAATTGTTAGTAAAGTTGTATAAATTCATGTATGAACACATGTCATGTGGACGACACATCGCAATATTGTAAATTCGGTAAAAGATTGTATGGACATTATTAATTGGAGCTGTTATATTTGAATAGATTCCTTTTAAAAGGCATATGACTGCATCCTAAATTACTGACGCGTTTCGTTTATGAACACTTCCTTTAGGGGCGAATGCTCAAGAATATATGGAATGAAGTACGATGGTGTATAGTGACTGTTGGGCCAGGGCCAGAAAGGATGGCTGTCCCGGGAGCTGAGGTAGTCTAGAGCTACGTACCAAACAGGGCGCATACAACAGGGTCCCAAGAGCACAGATTGCCGATCTTCATGTGTATCAAAAATGGTGAACAGGGGTGATGACTACCAAAATAATCTTAGGTGTGTGCATAGGAGCAGATTATTCCTGTGGGATGCAAGTCTCCAAGTGTATAACAAAGAAAAAAAACCTTTTATTCTTTATTGTTATGTGCTTACATGTTTTGTATCATGTACCGTATTTTCCGGCGTATAAGACGACCTTTTACACTTAAAAAAAAATGGGCAAAAAACGGGGGTCGTCTTATATGCCGGGTATAAAATGCCACCCGCTGGATGTCAACCTGCCTGATGCCCGCTGGATGTGCGGTAATACTGTATGTAGCTTTGGCTACATACAGTATACACCACTGAGCCAATCCCGGCGAGCAATGTCTTCTATTAATGAATACAGAGCCTTCTCGGATTGGAGTAACAACCTCTGCCAATCCGAGCAGGCTACATATAGGAAAGAAAGGCAAGTGGACTATTGCGGTACATATAAAGGAGTTATAACTATATCGTACGAAACACTGGTAAAAATTTCATAAGATTTCACAAAATTTATTTATACAAAAATAGCAAAAAGACAACGAAACATATAATTTAAAAAGGTTTAGATGACATGATATTTCAACATGTTTTGCGGATTTACTGCTTCATCAGGACAATACGATTGGGAAGGAGATATAAGACACCAGCTAGCATCTAAGTGAAATCCATGCCCCCTCCTCCTCATTTTTCTTCCACTCCATCTATACTCATCTCCCTCTTTCTTCCTATCCTCAACCATCATTTTTCCACACGTTGGTATGTTCCTCCTTTTATTGTGGTGGTGCCCTTTTATCATCCCTTATAGATGACTGACACTTATATTGATCATCTGATCACCCATTTCCATACTATTTCACTTAGATGCTAGCTGGTGTCTTATATCCCCTTCCCAATCGCCGGGGGGAGACCTAGCCGGGCTGCCTCATTGCTGCACACCCTCCTGGGCTCAGGTAAGTAGGTCTATTTTTCACCCTCCCCATTTCATAATTGTGTAAAAATCCTCTACATGGTACTTATTTTTGTATTCTATATTTACAGATGTATTGTCCTGATGAAGCGGTAAATCCGCAAAACATGTTGAAATATCATGTCATCTGAACCTTTTTAAATTATGTGTTTCGTTGTCTTTTTGCTATTTTTGTATAAATAAATTTTGTGAAATTTTTACCAGTGTTTCGTACGATATAGTTATAACTCCTTTATATGTACCGCAATAGTCCACTTGCCTTTCTTTCCTTGGTGAGTCTGGTGTGGGACTCACACTCCCAAATTATCCTTCTAAACTAATTTGGATGATGGTACATTCCATTGATATATACTTTACTTATTTTTCACTGTGAGGCCATATGTTTTTTTTTTACAGGCTACATATATTCGGATTGGCTTTGTGAGTCAGAGATGCGCGGGCTGATGATGTTACAGCCTCTGCCAATCCGAGCAGGCTTTGTATTCATTAATAGAATACATTGTTCGCTGTGATTGGCTCAGCACGGTATGGCTCCAGCTCCAGCAAAAAGAAGGAAATATGAAGCTTCGGAAGGGGGGTCGTCTTATATGGTGAGTATAGGCAAAAACTGGAAGATTAGGGGGGTCATCTTATACGCCGGTCGTCTTATACACCGGCAAATACGGTACTCAATTATATATATATATGCCTATTAAATATGTCTACTTACCCTGTTTCCCCGAAAATAAGACCTAGCGTGATTGTCAGTGATTGCTGCAATATAAGCCCTACCCCCCAAATAAGCCCTACCCTGTTTCCCCGAAAATAAGCCCTAACCTGAAAATAAGACCTACAAGGACTTTAACTAGGGCTTATTTGGGGGGTAGGGCTTATATTGCAGCCATCACCGACAATCACGCTAGGTCTTATTTTCGGGGAAACAGGGTATTATCCAACCTTAACAAGTCAACAGCCTCATTTAAAGTCCCAAACCTCCTTTTAGTTTACTGGGTGGGTGGAGGTGAGCAAGCTTAGCTAAGCTTAGCTAGGTCATTTAAAGGCCTGCATTTGTGGCGGGTGTTTGGCCTAAGAACAGGCCTGAATCTTTCTTTGCAGTGTGTATATTGGGTTACAAATAGATGGTTTTTGTGGGTCGGGGGGGGGGGGGGTGCATAATTCCTGACCCACACCCCACTAATGCCAATTCTTCTTTAAGTGGGCGTAGTAAGGAGTGTGTCCTATGTCTGCATACTTTTGCTGATAGGTGTCCCTCATTCCCATCTCAAAAAGTTGGGAGGTATGAAACAAGGCAGATCTGGGTTCTGACGGGGGGGGGGGGGATGGATTCTGTGTTCCTGCGAATCAGTAAAAGCAACTCACACACTACAAAAAACACTTACAGTTAACCCTTTGATCTCCCTAGATGTTTAACCCCTTCCCAACCAGTGTCATTAGTACAATGACAGTGCATATTTTTAGCACAGATCCCGCAAAGTGTCAAAAGTGTCAGTTAGTGTCCGATTGTCCACCGCAATAAATCTTGCTATAAGTCGCTGATCGCCACCAGTACTAGTATAAAAAAATTTTTTTTTAATTCCATATATATATCCCATAGTTTGCAGACGCTATAACATTTGCAAAAACCAATCAATATACGCTTTTTTTTTTTTTTTACCAAAAACGTGTAGCACAGTTTATCTGTTAAAAAAAAAAAGCATGTAGTAGAATACATATTGGGCTAAATTGATGAAGAAATTGTTTATTTATTTATTTATTTTTTTATTGGATGTTTTATAGCATAATGTAAAAATATATATATATATTCAAAATTGTCTGTCTTTTTTTGTTTATAGCGCAAAAAATAAAAAACACAGAGGTGATCAAATACCACCAAAAGAAATCTCTATTTGTGCGGAAAAAAAAAATGACTTCCATTTGATTTGAGTGCAACGCTACACAGCCGCACAATTGTCAGTTAAAGAAACGCAGTGCTGCATCGCAAAAAATGGCCTGGTCATGAAGGGGGGGTGAATCCTCTGGAGGTCATGTGGTTAATAATATTACATCTGCTGTACACAGGTTAATGTTAGTGTTTGAAGTGTGAATTATGGAACGGGATCTAAAAATAAAGTGAATGTATGATAACCCAACCAGAGCCAAGTCTTTCCCTGACTGTTACCTCTGACATTCATGTACAGCATACACCTTCCTACCACTCCCAATGCAAACACCATAGAAGAAAACACCACGTCCTCTAATTCTCTCTTCTTAATATGATTCTATTGTGGAACTAAAGTCTTAACTTAAAAACTGGCAGGCTCTTTATTGCCGCAGGGACATGCAATGTCTCTTCTGCAATAAAATAAACCTACTTACATGGTAGGTAGGTTCTGGCCATTGGGGAGATTCCTGTTTACTGTTATCACTGACAGTGAATGTGAAAGAAAATCTGAAATTTTTGGTTGTCACCAAAACAGGAACAGAGGGGAATCCTCAAATGGGGACACTAGTTATGATAACAACTAGGAATTCCCTCAATTCCTGTTTTGCCTATGGGACAGGAAGTGAATGGAAGTCTCCTCAATGGGAACGTATGACAAAAAAAAAGCCTGACAGGGGTTATAATCTCACCTTAGGCTGCATTCACACCTCAGCGTTTTGAATTGTGGGCAGAATTGCCGCAATTCTGCCCGCAATTTCAAAGCACCCAGGTGGGAATGACAAATTGCAGAGTGCACATTTGAGATGCCATTCATTTGAAAGGCACCGAAAATCACGGTGTGGTTCTGCTGTGATTGTAAATTGCGTTGCAGTCGTGGCAAACCCCATTGCGTAAAGCTTGTCGCCCCCAAAAAAGTTCAAGAGTGTGACAATCGCGACAGAACCACACTGTGATTTTAGGTGCCATTCAAAGGAATGGCATCTCAAATGTGCATTCTGCGATTTGTCATTCACACCTGGCTGTTTGGAAATCGCTGGCAAAATCGCAACAAACCTGCCTGTGATTCAAAACTCCGAGGTGTGAATGCAGCCTAATGCCCCGTACACACAATCGGACTTTCCAGCGGAAAATGTGCGATCGGAGCTTGTTGTCGGAAATTCCGACCGTGTGTGGGCTCCATCGGACTTTTTCCATCGGAATTTCCGAAACACAAAGTTGGAGAGCTGGCTCTAAAATTTTCTGACAACAAAATCCGTTTGCGTAAATTCCGATCGTGTGTACACAATTACGATGCACAAGGTGCCACACATGCTCGGAATCAAGCAGAAGAGCCGCACTGGCTATTGAACTTCATTTTTCTCGGCTCGTCGTACGTGTTGTACGTCACCGCATTCTTGGCGTTCGGAATTTGTGTGACCGTGTGTATGCAGGACAAGTTTGAGCCAACATCCGTCGGAAATGAATCTGATGGATTTTGTTGTCGGAATGTCCAATCGTGTGTACAGGGCATTAGGCTTAAGGCCCCTTTCACACTGGGGCGGTTTTCAGGCGGTATTGCGCTAAAAATACCGCCTGAAAACCGCCCCTAAACAGCCTCCGCTGTTTGTTCAGTGTGAAAGCCCGAGGGCTTTCACACTGAAGCGGTGCGCTCGCAGAACGGTAAAAAAAGTCCTGTGAGCCGCTTCTTTGGAGCGGGGAAGGAGCGGTGTATTCACGCCCCTAAACCGCTCCTGCCCATTGAAATCAATGGGACAGCACGGCTATACCGCGGTAATACCGCGGCTATAGCCGCGCTGTACGAGCGGATTTAACCCTTTTTTGGCCGCCAGCGGGGGTTAAAACCGAACCGCTAGCGGCCGAATACCGCTGCAAGAACGACGGTACAGCAGCGCTAAAAATAGCGCTGTTGTACCGCCGACGCCCCCACCGCCCCAGTGTGAAAGGGGCCTAAGTGTAGACCTTCATCTAAACTGCTGTGTTTCTGAAAAGTGATACACTTTCAGATGACTTTCAGAGGCATCATGACACCTCCCTTCTGCCTGTTTTAACCCTGTAAATGGCACATGAATGTGCACTAATTGGGGGCGTTTGTGGTTTGTCCCAACTCATTTAAATGGGTCGTGTTTGGTGGCAGTGCCACCTGCTGAATGCATCAGAAGTGATCATTTTTGCTGTGGGTGCAAAGAAAAGCATAGTGTCTAGACATGTGCACTGACAAAAAATTTATTCATTTTCGTTTCATTCCTTTTATTTTGCTTTTTTCGGAAATTCGAAATGCGGAAATTCGAAATTTCAGAAATTGAAAAATTTGGAAATTCTGAGATTTCGGAATTAACAAATTTGTCAAAATTTGTTAAAAAACTAATTTGCAACTAAACAAATTGCACATGTCTAATAGTGACTGCAGCATGTGAGCGTCCAGTTAAGGGGGCCAGTTAGGGAACACTAAAAACTCAGCTCAACCGCGTGCTTTTAAAGCCCCCAACCATAAGTCTAAATGAGCCCTAAGTATCCAAACTGAAATAAAAAAGTTTTTCCTTCAGTTCTACTTTGTGAGGGTAGAAATATGAAAGTCACCACTGATATGTTTTTAGGGCCGGTTCACTTCATATTGGTGCATACGTGTGCATGTGTTTTTCCGCATTCCCGTGCAGTGCATTTTTGGCAGTCTATCAATTCCAAAAATATGTCAGGCATGACAATCACTCCGTAGCATCCGCATGGTCATACAGAACCATATAGTATAGTGGCTGTGAACACACCTTAACCACTTCAATACCGGGCACTTTTACCCCCTTCCTGCCCAAGACAATTTTCAGTTTTCAGCATTCTCACAATTTGAATGACAATTGCACGGTCATACAACACTGTACCCAATTGACAGATAGAGCTTTCCTTTTAGTGTTTTTTTTTTTGCTAAACAAACAAAAAAATAATGAAAATTTTGAAAAAAAAAGTTTTTCTTAGTTTTTGTTATAAAATTTTGCAAATAAGTAATTTTTCTTCTTCACTGATGGGCACTGATAGGCAGCACTGAAGGGCACTGATGAGGCTGCATTAATGGGCAATGTTGAAGCTGCACTGATGGGCACCAATGAGGCTGCATTATTGGGCACTGATGAGGCTGCACTAGTGGGCACTGATAATGCTGCATTAATGGCCACTGATGAGGCTTCACTGTAGGGCACTGATGAGGCTTCACTGTAGGGCACATGAAATGGCTGCACTGTAGGGCACTGATTAGGCTTCACTGTAGGGCACTGATGAGGCTTCACTGTAGGGCACTGATGAGGCTTCACTGTAGGGCACATGAAATGGCTGCACTGTAGGGCACTGACGAGGCTGCATTAATGGGCACTGATAAGGCTGCACTAATAGGCACTGATGAGGCTGCATTGTAGGGCACTAATGAGGCTCCACTGTAGGGCACATGAAATGGCTGCACTGCAAAATACTGATAGGGGTGCATTAATGGGCACTGTTGAGTCTGCATTAATGGGCACTGTTGAGGCTGCATTAATGGACATTGATGAGACTGCACTGTAGGGCACTGATGAGGCTGCATTAATGGGCACTGATGAGACTGCACTGTAGGGCACTGATGAGGCTGCATTAATGGACATTGATGAGACTGCACTGTAGGGCACTGATGAGGCTGCACTGTAGGGCACTGTTGAGGCTGCATTAATGGACATTGATGAGACTGCACTGTAGGGCACTGATGAGGCTGCATTAATGGGCACTGATGAGACTGCACTGTAGGGCACTGTTGAGGCGGCATTAATGGACATTGATGAGACTGCACTGTAGGGCACTGATGAGGCTGCATTAATGGGCACTGATGAGACTGCACTGTAGGGCACTGTTGAGGCTGCATTAATGGACATTGATGAGACTGCACTGTAGGGCACTGATGAGGCTGCATTATTGGGAACTGATGAGACTGCACTGTAGGGCACTGATGAGGCTGCATTAATGGGCACTTATGAGGCTGCATTAATGGGCACTGATGAGACTGCATTAATGGGCACTGATGAGTCTGCACTGTAGGGCACTGATGAGGCTGCATTAATGGGCACTGATGAGTCTGCACTGTAGGGCACTGATGAGGCTGAATTAATAGGCACCGATGAGGCTGCACTGATTGACACTGATGGGGCTGCACTGATAATCAGGGCATTGATTATCAGTGTAAAGAATGTACTCACTGTGCCCTGTCAGCCTTCCCAGTTACCGGCTCTCCTTTCCTCACACAGAGACAGCATGTGAGCAAATGAATGCCGATAACCTGCAAATCTGTTTACATGTGGCCAGCTGTGATTGGGCCCAGCTGACCACATGGTACAGGGCTGCTGTTATTAGCCCTTTACTGCGATCTGTGATCAGCTGTGTCCAGACGACACATGGGTTATCTGGAGCCGCACTTTACCCAACTTTCGGCTATAGTGCAATAGGGAAGTGGCTAGTTTTCTAGATGAGTGAGGGTGCAGTTAAGAATGAATGGCACACACTGGGTACATCTGCAGACAGCAGTGCATTTCCATGTGGTGTGGGAAAACTGACATTTCTGGGGGAATTCCTGCACCAGAATTGATGTGAACAGTCTTTCAGCCAAGGGTGTACACATGTTGCAGCCGTGACTTTTTGCTTCATGGCCACAGCAGCAATTATACCCCCTGTTGCTTTTGGTGGGCAAGCCCAAATCATTCAACCCTTCAATTTGGCGGGCAAGCACACAAGTGCAACCATTCAAGTGCATTCAAGGCGGGCAAGCGCAAACCTTTCAACTCCAGCATGGTAGTCTGGAATTTATGGGTTAAAACAGGTGGTGAAGAGGTGATACAAATCCTCCCCACTGCCTGTCAAATGCTCTCTGAAGAGTGATCTGAATTTGGATCACTCTTCAAGAGCAAAGTACAAATTAAAGGAGCACTAAGGCCCCATTCGCATATGTACAGGGCAGCCTCTTCACTTGAATGAACATGTGACAAAGGTGCCAAAAGAAGTTCCGGCGGCATTTTGGATATTAGGCATTGTGGAACACCCGATCGGCAGGTGAACGGTACTCGATGTCCTCCGGCACCCGCCGATCGTTAGGCAGAGAAACAGAGCGACAATCTGCCTATGTATACAAGGCAGATCGCTGTTCTGACAGGAGGGAAGGGATGGAATCTGTGTCCCTGCAAAGCAAGGAATACATTCTGTCTCTTCCGCTAGGCACACATTTAACCCTTTGATCACCCCTGATGTTAACCCCTTCCCTGCCAGTGCATTTATTTAGCACTGATAACTATTTAGTGTCACTGGTTCCCAAAAACGTGTCAGAGTCAGAATGTCTGCCGCAATATTGCAGTCCTGCTATAAGTCACTGATCGCTGCAATACTAGTAAAAAGATATAAATAAATAAATAAAAATATCCCCCAATTTGTAGACGCGATAACTTTTGCGCAAACCAATCAATATACGCTTATTGGGTTTTTCTTTTATACCAAAAATATGGAGCAGAATACATATTGGCCTAAATTGATGTAGAATGTTAATTTTTTTATTGGATGTTTTATAGCAGTTGTAAAAAATATTGTTTTGTTTTTTTTCAAAATTGTCGCTCTTTTTTTGTTTATTGCGCAAAAAATAAAAACCGCAGAGGTGATCAATTACCACCAAAAGAAAGCTCTATTTGTGGGGAAAAAAGGACATCAATTTTATTTAGGTACAGTGTCGCGCGACCGCGCAATTGTCAGTTAAGGTTACGCAGTGCCGTATCGCAAAAAATGGCCTGGTCATGAAGGAGGGGTAAATCTTCCGGGGGGGCAAGCGGTTGACAATTAGGTTGCATGTTGTGGGAACGTGTGTGGAGGTGTTATGGCGCCCCAAACGCGGCCAGCAGACGTGTGCGACAAACTGCGTGCTGGGAACATACATGGAGCTCCACACCTGAGAAGGTGGCGGAGCTTGTTTTGGGGTGTTTGGTGCATGTAGGGTGGTCCATTATGGGTGTCGTGGGCAAACGCATTCATGTGACGTGCGTATATGAGGCGTGTTTTTCATGTGTTCTGGAACATGTGCTTTGTGTGTGTTTCTGGAGCATGTAGAGTGCAGCCTCATGCCTCGGTCAGTCCAGATGAAGATGACAACCTCTTAGTAATCACAGCTCACTGTACACAGAGGATGAGCCCAGCTTCACACCTGCACTGGAATGCAGTTATTCCACCCCCGGGGAGGGAGGGACAATGGAGCGGTCCATATAGGTGCAGCACTGACCACACCTCGGCCACCTCCACTCTGATCACAGCTCCCCTCGGATCACTCCATTATACGGGAGAAGGAGGGGGTCGGCACTGGCGCTCAGCCTATGTCTGCAGGCTGGGTGAGTGGGATCTCTCGGGCAGAGGAGGATGGCAGGAAGAGAGCCGCTGCTGGCCACACTGAAAGGTCGGTGTATGGGGGGGCCCTGGGGGCGGGGAAACATGACAGAGGGGGGCGGGGACACATGACAGAGGGGGCCCTGGGGCGGGGAAACATGACAGAGGGGGGCGGGGACACATGACAGAGGGGGACCAGGGGGCTGGGTGACATGACAGAGGGGGGCGGGGACACATGACAGAGGGGGACCAGGGGGCTGGGTGACATGACAGAGGGGGGCGGGGACACATGACAGAGGGGGGACTAGGGGGCTGGGTGACATGACAGAGGGGGGCGGGGACACATGACAGAGGGGGACCAGGGGGCTGGGTGACATGACAGAGGGGGGCGGGGACACATGACAGAGGGGGACTAGGGGGCTGGGTGACATAACAGAGGGGGCAGGGACACATGACAGAGGGGGACCAGGGGGCTGGGTGACATGACAGAGGGGAAGAGGGGGTGGGGTGACATGACAGAGGGGGACAGCGACACATGACAGCAGGGGCCCTGGGGGGCGGGGAAACATGACAGCAGGGGGCCCTGGGGGTGGGGAAACATGACAGCAGGGGGGCGGGGAAACATGACAGCGGAGGGCCCTGGGGGTGGGGAAACATAACAGAGGGGAGCAGGAGGCGGGGTGACATGACAGTGGGGGCCCTGGGGGCGGGGAAACATGACAGAGGGGGACGAGGGGGTAGGGATAAATGACAGAGGGGGACCGGGGGGTGGGGTGACATGACAGATGGGGGTGAGGGGGTGAGCTGACATGACAGAGGGGGCAAGGTGACATGACAGAGGGGGGTGAGGGGGCGGGTGGCATGACTGAATGGGTGGGGTGACATGACAGAGGGGGACGAGGGGGTGGGCTGACATGACAGATGGGGTCCGGGGGGCGGGGACACATAACAGAAGGGGACGAGTGGGTGGGGTGACATGACAGAGGGGGACCAGGGGGTGGGGTGACATGACAGAAGGGGGTGGGGTGACATGACAGAGGGGACCAGGGGGTGGGGTGACATGACAGAAGGGGGTGGGGTGACATGACAGAGGGGACCAGGGGGTGGGGTGACATGACAGATGGGGATGAGTGGGTGGGGTGACATGACAGAGGGGGAGCAGGGGGTGGGGTGACATGACAGAGGGGGGGGAGACACGTGACAGCAGGGGGCCTTGGGGGGGCGGGGAAACGTGACAGAGGGGAGCAGGAGGCGGGGTGACATGACAGAGGGGGCCCTGGGGGCGGGGAAACATGACAGAGGGGGACCAGGGGCGGGGTGACATGACAGATGGGGGTGAGGGGGCGGGTGGCATGACTGAAGGGGCGGGGTAACATGACAGAGGGGGTGGTCTGACATGACAGAGGGGGACCAGGGGGTGGTCTGACATGACAGATGGGATCCTGGGGGCGGGGAGACATGACAGAGGGGGACGAGTGGGTGGGGTGACATGACAGAGGGGGAACAGGGGGTGGGGTGACATGACAGATGGGGGTGAGGGGGCGGGGTGACATTACAGAGGGGGGTGGGGTGACATGACAGAGGGGGGTGAGGGGGCGGGTGGCATGACTGAAGGGGCAGGGGGACCAGGGGGTGGTCTGACATGACAGATGGGGTCCTGGGGGTGGGGGGACGAGGGGGTGGGCTGACATGACAGATGGGGGGCGGGGATACATGACAGAGGGGGACCAGGGGGTGGGGTGACATGACAGAAGGGGGTGGGGTGACATGACAGAGGGGGACCAGGGGGCGGGGTGACATGACAGTCGGGGGTGGGGTGACATGACAGGGGGGGACCAGGGGGTGGGGTGACATGACAGAAGGGGGTGGGGTGACATGACAGAGGGGGACCAGGGGGCGGGGTGACATGACAGTGGGGGGGGTGGGGTGACATGACAGAGGGGGACCAGGGGGTGGGGTGACATGACAGAGGGGGACCAGGGGGCGGGGTGACATGACAGTGGGGGGGTGGGGTGACATGACAGAGGGGGACCAGGTAGCGGGGTGACATGACAGAGGGGGGTGGGGTAACATGACAGAGGGGGACCAGGTGGCGGGGTGACATGACAGAGGGGGACCAGGGGGCGGGGTGACATGACAGAGGGGGGTGGGGTGACATGACAGAGGGGGACCAGGTGGCGGGGTGACATGACAAAGGGGGGTGGGGTGACATGACAGAGGGGGACCAGGGGGCGGGGTGACATGACAGAGGGGGACCAGGGGGCGGGGTGACATGACAGAGGGGGGTGGGGTGACATGACAGAGGGGGACCAGGGGGCGGGGTGACATGACAGAGGGGGGTGGGGTGACATGACAGAGGGGGACCAGGGGGCGGGGTGACATGACAGAAGGGGACCAGGGGGCGGGTGGCATGACTGAAGGGGCAGGGGGACCAGGGGGTGGTCTGACATGACAGATGGGGTCCTGGGGGTGGGGGGACGAGGGGGTGGGCTGACATGACAGATGGGGGGCGGGGATACATGACAGAGGGGGACCAGGGGGTGGGGTGACATGACAGAAGGGGGTGGGGTGACATGACAGAGGGGGACCAGGGGGCGGGGTGACATGACAGTCGGGGGTGGGGTGACATGACAGGGGGGACCAGGGGGTGGGGTGACATGACAGAAGGGGGTGGGGTGACATGACAGAGGGGGACCAGGGGGCGGGGTGACATGACAGTGGGGGGGGTGGGGTGACATGACAGAGGGGGACCAGGGGGTGGGGTGACATGACAGAGGGGGACCAGGGGGCGGGGTGACATGACAGTGGGGGGGTGGGGTGACATGACAGAGGGGGACCAGGTGGCGGGGTGACATGACAGAGGGGGACCAGGGGGCGGGGTGACATGACAGAGGGGGACCAGGTGGCGGGGTGACATGACAGAGGGGGACCAGGGGGCGGGGTGACATGACAGAGGGGGGTGGGGTGACATGACAGAGGGGGACCAGGTGGCGGGGTGACATGACAGAGGGGGACCAGGGGGCGGGGTGACATGACAGAGGGGGGTGGGGTGACATGACAGAGGGGGACCAGGTGGCGGGGTGACATGACAGAGGGGGACCAGGGGGCGGGGTGACATGACAAAGGGGGGTGGGGTGACATGACAGAGGGGGACCAGGGGGCGGGGTGACATGACAGAGGGGGGTGGGGTGACATGACAGAGGGGGACCAGGGGGCGGGGTGACATGACAGAGGGGGACCAGGGGGCGGGGTGACATGACAGAGGGGGGTGGGGTGACATGACAGAGGGGGACCAGGGGGCGGGGTGACATGACAGAGGGGGACCAGGGGGCGGGGTGACATGACAGAGGGGGGTGGGGTGACATGACAGAGGGGGACCAGGGGGCGGGGTGACATGACAGAGGGGGGTGGGGTGACATGACAGAGGGGGGTGGGGTGACATGACAGAGGGGGACCAGGGGGTGGGGTGACATGACAGAGGGGGGTGGGGTGACATGACAGAGGGGGACCAGGGGGCGGGGTGACATGACAGAGGGGGGTGGGGTGACATGACAGAGGGGGGTGGGGTGACATGACAGAGGGGGACCAGGGGGCGGGGTGACATGACAGAGGGGGGTGGGGTGACATGACAGAGGGGGACCAGGGGGCGGGGGGAGATGACAGAGGGGGGTGGGGTGACATGACAGAGGCTCTGTATAGGGGCTCTGTCACTATAGAGGGGACTATCTCTGCTTAAAGGAGATTGTATAGTGTATGGCCAGCTTAAGACCAAACACTGAAAGATGTACCACAAATTCATTAATAACCCTTCACTTACTACACACTATAAAAACACACCAGCTTCTCACACAGGGGCAGCAGGCTCTGAAAAGTGCTCTGCAGTGGATCATTTTTCAGATTGTGGTTTACAGGTGTTCAGAAGGCGATACTGCCGCCTCCTTCAACACCAGAATGGACACAGGGAGCGGCGGCTCGGGTGCCCTCATGGCAAGCCGCTTGCTGTGGGGGCACTAGGCAGGTGGGAGGGGCCAGGAGCGCCCAAGAAGAGAAGGATCTGGGTCGTTCTGTGCAAAACCAGATAAGAATGACATGTTTGTGATTTGAAAAAAATTAAAACCAAACACCCCAATTAATGATCAGGCCATTTTTTGCGATACGGCACTGCGTTAATTTAACTGACAATGGCGTGGTCGGACGACGCTGTACCCAAATCAAATTTATGTCCTTTTTTCCCACCACAAATAGAGCTTTCTTTTGATGGTATTTGAGCACCTCCTGCCGTTTTTATTTTTTGCCCTATAAACAAAAAACAACCAACAATTTTGAAAAATAAAAAACAATATTTTTTACACATCCAATAAAAAAATAAAAAAATAAATCTAATTTCTTCATTAATTTAGGCCAATATGTATTCTGCTACATTTTTTTGGTAAAAAAGATCCCAATAAGCGTATATTGATTGGCTTGCGCAAAAGTTATCAGGTTTACAAACTATGAGATATTTTTATTTTATTTTATTTATTTTTTATTAGTAATGGTGGCAATCAGTGACTTCTAGCAGGACTGTGACATTGCGGTGGACATTCTGACACTAACTGACACTTTTTGGAGACCAGTGACACTAATACAGTGATCAGTGCTAAAAATATGCACTGTCACTGTACTAATGACACTGCCTGGGAGAGGGGTTACCATCAGGGGCGATCAAAGGGTTAACTGTGTGCCTAGCCAGTGTTTTACTATACTGTGTGGGGTGCTTTTACTAGGGGAAGAGATGGAATTTATTTCCTGCTTTGCAGGGACACAAATCCATCCCTTCAGCCCTGTCAGAATGGCGATCTGCCTTGTTTACATAGGCAGACCACCGTTCTGCCTAACGATCGGTCGGTGCCGGAGGACTTCAGGAACTGTACACCCACTGGTCGGCTTCCGCTGTGTGTAATCACAGTGGAGGTGAGCCGCCCCCATGGTGCACATGTGCCAGAAGTGTCAGAACGTGTGTGTGTGTGTGTGTGTGTGTGTGTGTGTGTGTGTGTGTGTGTGTGTGTGTGTATATATATATATATATATATATATATATATATATATATATATATATATATATATATATATATATATATATATATATATATATATATATATATATATATATATATATATATAATGGTCTGGTGCACAGGTGCTGCTATAGGGCTGACCTGAAGCGGTTAAAGTAGAACTTGAGGCACAACTTTTTTTTTGGGATAGAATAAGGGAGGGTTATAACCCCTGTCAGGTTTTTGCCATCTATGTCCCATTGGGGTGATTTCCCTTCACTTCCTGTCCCATAGCTAAAACAGGAAGTGAAAGGAAATTTTTCCAAAGTGAGGGAATCCATGAACTAGTGTCCCCATTGGAAGATTTCCCCTCTCCTCCTGTTCGGGTGACAACCCAAAATGTGGGTTTTTCTTTCGCTCTATGAAATAGAGATCTGTGTTTTTCTGTTCTGCACTGCAACTCGCCCATAGCTCTGTTTCTACACAACGCAACTTAGCTGCTGTACATAGAAATTAATGGCATGTCCCCCTATGACATTTCAATACAGTTAAAACAGGAAAAAAAAAAGGTAACCGGTGATCTGATTAAATACACAGGGCACTGCCGTCCAGAGCCGACACTTCCTGCATGGGGCATAACTGTACAGGAAGTGAGAAGCAGCGCTAACCTTTACCTAAAGAAACAACACTAAAAGCACATTGGAATAAAGGAAATGTTCATTGTGTAACAATGGGGGTTATTTACTAAAACTGAAGAGTGCACGATCTGGTACAACTCTGCTTCCGGATTTTATTGTCAAAGCTCAATGCTTTGCTATATGGCAAATATGATACCCGCTGTTGCATTTGCGGGCATTACTGCTGCCGAACACGACCCATTCAAGTGAATGTGTGCATTGTGTGTGGTTGCAGCGCAGGCTTGAAAGGGCTAAAAACAGGCACTCCTAGGCATGCACAGGGGGTGTGCCAGGTGTGCCTGGGCACACCCTAACCACTACGTGCGGTGCCGATTTCCCCCTACTTCCCGGGTTTCCCCCTGTGTTGGCCCTCCCCAGCCCTGCAGTGCTGCTGGCTTTTCTCCTCTTCCCCCAGCTGCTGTGGGGGATGTTTGCGGATGGAGAGTGGGGGAAGGGGCCAGTAAATATGTAATTTACCAGTGCCTTCCCTTTTTTTTTTAAATGAAGACAGTGAACACAGTCACTCTGTTCATTCATAACTGAAGCATAGTAAACTGTGGTTTCTATGCTTCTGTTCTTGAATGAGCAGAAAGCCAATCAGCACAGAGCAACTCCCATTCATTCACCGCTCCGAACAACTGAGGCTGCAGAGAAAGTCATGTGTGTTTGAGTTTTGGGGTGCACGCCTATGCTGACAGTGAAGAGGCAAAATGTAGCCACCTGTCAACTGCCCTCTTCAAAACAATCCACCATAGATCACTTTTCAGAGGGGGTGGCAGGGGCTGCCGCAAAAGTAAACTCGGCTTTAGTTTTGTGAAAAATTTGCTTTTTGTAAGCTTTTATTTGCAGTCACATAACCGCACAGCCTTCCTTCAGGCAGGGGTGGCACTACCATTAGGTAGCTCAAGCAGCTGCCTTAGGGCGCCAGGATAGGGGGCGGTAAAATCTGAATCCCCAGCCACTACAGTGCTGCAGATGGTGGTTTTTTTTTTTTTTTTTTTATTCACACTGTACTGTGTGTACTTTAGTAAAGCCGACTGTTAGCTTTCATGTGGAAGTGATACAAGGGGCTGTGAAGTCACCTATCACTTCCATGACCACTGCCGCAATGTGCCACCTTCCCTCCCCTGCCATGGGCCCGGCGCTGTCATGGCAAGTGTTGCTGGAAAGAGCAGCAGGAGCTCAGCAGACCTCCATCTGCTCTGCCCAGGAGGTGACGTGTATGATGTCACTTCCTGGACCGGAGATGTCACTTCCTGGATGTTCCATCAGCTGCAGTGGATTAGAGGGAAGACGTCCAGGGTCTAATAAACCCCGGGCGTCTCCATAAAGAGAACCTTTCACCTACATGCTATCACATAGGGGGCTATTGGTCTCCTGTGTAATAGCAATAATAGTTATGTAAAAATAAAAACAATTTAAACCATAAATATATAAGGAGACCTATAACTTTTTTTCTCAAAGAATAATTTTTTTTAGCCCCCCCCCCCCCCTTTCCACCCTCAAAAAAATGCATGCATTGGGGCACCTTCGTAAGAAAACAGCGATTGTCCTATGTATGTTGTATATCAGCAGTGATAGTAATAATTTTCGATTTTTTTTTTTTTTTTTTTTTTAGAGTTACGCAGTGTTCCTGTGTAACTCTAAACTGAAAACCTGTAGGGGCTTTTTAAAGCGTTGCAGGTGCATGCAATTTTAAGGTTTGACATGGCTATCTATTTACTCGGCACAACCTCATCTTTTTATATTTTATCAAAAAATGTTGTATAACATAAAAAATTAGAACAACCGTTTTATTCTCTAGTCTAGGGTATCTGCTTTCAAAAAAATAAAAATAATAATTTGGGGGTTTTAGGTAATCCTTCAGGCTTAAAATGATTTTTAAAACATGTCAACAAAAAATTTTAAAATTAAAAAAGAAAAAAAATGGCTCCAGGACTGCCGTTGTGGAGGGGGTGGCTGGAGGATGCTGGGGGGGCAAGTAGACAAAAATCCTTGCACTGGCCCCGCCTTCATGGGTATGTTCAGCATAGAGGTAGGCGTGCTACTGGCTCCCTCTCCCACCCCCCTTTTTTTTTTTCCCAACCCCTTCCCACACACACACAGTACTGCTCATCATGTGTCCATCACTATTTCGTTGTTTATCCTGCTTTATGTTGGACTATCTCTCACATGTCCACTCTGTATACCCTTTGATCTACTGAGCTCCCCATGTTACATGGTTTTGTTTAATTATTTTTTTTGTATTTGTATTGTTTTTGTACTTTTATACTTTTTCAAAAAAAAAAGAAATGTATTGTAAAAAAAAAAAAAATACTACTGGCTGCTATGGTTTGAAAATTAAAACTGCGATGGAAATGAATTGGCACTGTAGTGGTTGCAATAGTTTTTTACAGCAGTTTGCCACTTTGTGATGGACAGCGAGTGACCGATTGCTCTGGACTGTTCTATCCATTTTTTTACTGTAATCTGATGGAAGGTTTCAGGAATTACACTCTGGAAGCTCAGCACTATTACTTGTATTGTTTATCAGCCAATAATTTTTCTAGAGGAATAATAAATGTGTTTTCTTCGCAGTGTGCGTCCTTGAACTGCAGGAGGCTGGTTCCGATCCGATCACAGATGATTCCCCGTGTGTGACTCCGCTGTGCGATGTCATTGAGATGATCCTGCGTAAAGGAATAAAGAGTAAGAGTAAGTCTATGACAGATGATCTACCTTAGAATTATCCCTTCATCCTAAAAATATAGCATTCCTGTTTATAATTCTGCACAAGGTGCTCTCTGATTGGATGAGGCAGGGGTGGTGATGTCACAATCTCCACCTTGTCCAATCAGCGAATGCCTTGCATTCAATAAGAAAAATACAGGGCATTCTGTGACTGGTGCCCATGCTGAGCAAGTCTTCTATAAACCGGAAGTGATGTCAGGACAGATCCGAGACCTGATTGAAGCCGATTCCAGCTTTGTTCGGGTCTCTGGTCAGCTGGTGGACGTGACGGCTGGTCACTCAAGCCTCCTGGTGGGACGGGAATGCCAGGACGAGCCGCGGAAGGCGGCGGGAGGGGGGGAAATCTCCTCCTGCTGCTTGGAATAACAGCTGAGCGGCTTCCTTAACTTCATCGGTTGTTATCCCAAGAAAGCCAAACGCCGGCTCTAAAAAACGGTACTGGGATGATGCCTGCAGCTGCAGGCATCACCCCGGTACAACCCCTTCAAGCCTAAGCCGCATATTTGCGTAGGTCGGCGTGAAGGGGTTAAAATGTTCATGGGACAGGTGCATTCATCACATGCACGGACGAGTCAGACATTTAGCGGCGAGCTGGGTGCGGCACCCGGCCATAGGTTGCCGACCCCTGCTTTTAAGTGGATTAAAATGCCTAGAGGTGGGCATTCCATTTATGCGACTGCTGTGATTGGCTGTCACATGATTGAAAGCTCCCAATCACAAGTATGCATCAGGAGCAACCTGTGACAGTTTAGTTACTGTGCTGGGAGCTGGGCAAACTGTCTACGTATAGACGCATATATGCGGCTGCTCTGTGTTAAAGCCCACCCGCTGACAGGCCACATATATGCATGCAGGAGGAAGTTAATATCTGTTGTATGCACACATTATTTTACAAATAAACATTTAAAGGGTTGCAAAAAGCATTTTTTTTAGTAAAGTAACAAACATGCTATACCTACCAATGGTATTGCAAGGATCGGCCCCGAGCTTCCTTTTCTCGGGTCCTCCGCCGATGCTGTCCACTCCTCTTCAGTGTCTGCCCCTATAGCAAGTGCTTGCTATGGGGGCAGGCATGCAGGCTCAATCCTGAACCGGGCTCTGTGCATCTGTTGACACACACATAACGTGACTTGGCCCCGCTCCCCACTCCTTCCTCACTGGATTTGATTGACAGCAGCAGCCAATGACTCCCATCGCTGCCTCCATGTCCAGTGAGGAGAGAGAAGGCAGCGATACAGCTCTCAGGCGAAGTGCTGGATCAAGATCAAGCTCATGCAGGTGTTTAGTGGGGCTGGGGGGGAGTTAATCTTGGAAGGTTTTTGCGCTAATGTAGAGAATGCATTAAGTTAAAAACCTTTCATTTGTACAACCACTTTAACAAATGACACATGATTGCCAGAGCCCTCCCAGCTAAAAAGACAGCACACCATTAACTGCCTTACAGGCTGGCCCCTCCAGTTGAAACTTTGCATTGAGTAGTTAGATAAGAGATGAGTCTTTCCTAGGACAGTTCTGTGTGCAAATTTCATCTTGAGCAATTGAACTCTATAAACACTTTAACCATATAACAGCCGCTCCGCGTACATTTATTGTGGCAGAGCGGCCGCTGTGCGCTGGCTCACATATCTGATACATAATCAGCGTTCCCGGGTAAGGGGCGTGTGATTTGTTACAGCACAAGCCAATCCCCGGGTCGCGCCCAGTGATAGATCGCCGGGACCTGCTGATTGGCTTTGTCATTCATGGAAGATGGCTCTGTGTTGTTTACGCTATACACTGACAGGCGATCTTGCTGATTTTTTTTATTTGATTTGAGGGGAAAAAAAACCAACAAGATTGCTTAGTGTAAGCAGCAAACAAACATTAGACATTGTTAGGCACACAATTAACCCTTTGATTGCCCCTAGATGGTAACGCCTTCCCAGCCAGTGTCATTAGTACAATGACAGTGTATAGAATTATCACTGATCACTGTATTAGTGTCACCAGGGCTTTTTTTTCAGCTGGAACTTGGTGGAACTCAGTTCCACCACCTCTGGCTCAGTCCCTCTGCTTCCTGCTTAAGTTTGGCTTCTGTCTTTACAAGTGTAAGCTTGTCTCCCAACAGCTCCCAGAGATCTGATCTCCAGAGCAGCTCCCACTGAGTGCATGATGGAGACAAGGGAGGTGCAGATGCTGACACCCCCACTAAATCATCTCCCTGCAATTGAGAGAGGCAAAGCCACCCACAGTGTGTGGGTAGGTACTAGATCCCCCTGGGTGCTTCAGCTTAATACTGCAACACAATTAAGACAAGTGGAAAATGGTGGAGCTTTTAATGAGGAAGAAGATAGGGGCAGTGGAAGGGGGGTTGAATGCAGAGGTCAGAGCTGAAGAAGGGTGAAAGTGAGATGTGAATAGGGGATGCAGAGGTGGACAGCTGTTGAAGAAGACTAAGCCATGCACTCTGTGTAGTGTAGCACACCCCTGAACTCTGCACTCTGTGTAACAACCCCCAAACTCTGCATTATGTACATAATGCACTCCTGGTATTTAATGCCCCTTTAAGACACTTCAACTGTTAGTGAAATTTGACCACATCCACTATTTGATGTGGTTTGGAGGATGTGTATGGGGAGGGGGTATTTGGGGGGTCGTGGTTGAGTTCCTGCACCTATTTTCTGAGAAAAAAAGGACTGAGTGTCACTATTGATGTCAGTGTACCCCCCAGCCAGTGTCGGCTAGTGTCAGATTGTCTGCCACACTATCACTCTGCCATTACAAGTATACAAAAAAAAAAATACAAATTCCAATATATATTCCATAGTTTGTAGATGCTATATCTTTCACGCAAACCAAATAATATACACTTACTGGATTTTTTTTTTTTTTACCAAAGACATGTAGCAGAATACATTTTGGCCTAAATGTATGAAGAATTTTTTTTTATTTTTTTTATTGGATATGTTTTATAGCAGAAGTCAAAAATATCGTTAGTTTCCATATTTTCAGTCTTTTTTTTTTTTTTTTTTTTTTTTTTTTCTGTTTTATATAAAAAAACATTAAAAAGCAGAGGTGATCAAATACCACCAAAAGAAAGCTCTATTTGTATGGAAAAAAAGATAAAAATTAATTTGAGTACAGTGTTGCTTGACCACGCAATTGTCAGTTAAAGTAGTGCAGTGCCAAATAGCAAAAAATGGCCTGGTCATGAATGGGGTACCCACGGAGGGCACGTGGGTATTAAATAGAACATGTAAAGCTTGTGAATAAAAACTAGGGGTTTACCTGCTGGCAGGAATAAAAGACTACATAAAATAATTTATTCTTGACTATAATAAAAACAGTTGTGCAGAACTACTGTACATTACCTGCAGCATTCCAAAAATGTTTAATAATTTAAATTTAGATGGCCTTATTGTGAACCGAAAACCATTTTAAACACTGCATAATAACACAGAATCTCTGTAATCTTCTGTTTTTTTTTTTTTTTTAAATCTAGTTTCATAAGGTATGACAAAAGTTTACAGCCTGATGCCATTTATTATTTATATTACGGTATTATTATTACTAATTTTTTATTTTTTTTTTCATAGTGTTAGGGCTAAAAAAATCTAGTAAATCCTAAATCTCGTTTCATGAGGAATGACAAAAGTTTACAGCCTGATGCCTATTATTATTATTATTATTATAAATTATTATTATTATTATTTTTTTTTTTTTTTTTTTTCATAGTGTTAGCACTTCATTTTTATTTTTAGCTAATATTTGTACTTTTCCCCACTGTACTAAAAATATGCCGTTTTTTGTGTATGCAGAGGCTCTAACCCTTCCTCGGAGTTGGGCTTTAAAATACCTGACTGGTTCACTTTTAAGATTAGTGTTTTAACTAAATTGCCATGAATTTTATTCATTTTTTAACAGTTCTGTAATTCTGTATACCTTCTTTCAGACTGATATTGGAGGGTTGGGGATAGATTGTTCTAAAAGTCTTCAGTGTATAAGGCTCCATTCAAACCTATGCAGTTTGCTTTTGAAGTGCTTTTTGCTGTGTTTTTCGCAATTTTACTGGGATTTTTGCTGTGTTTTGCGTTTTTTCTATGTTTTTTTTTTTTTTTTTTTATTATTTATTTTTTGTTTGTTTTGGGTAAACTTGTTGTTGGGCAGATTATAGAATGCATAACCCAAATCACTTTATAAATGCACTACATGCTTTTCTGCATCTTCTACATTGAAGTCTATTGAACCAAAAAAAGCACCATTTTGCGTTTTTAAAAAAAAAAAAAAAAAAAAAAAAAGCCCCTGACCCTTTCCAAAAATGCAGGGACACAAATGCATTGATGTAAACGTGTTCCATAGGAACCTGTGTTTAAAAATAGTGCAAAAAAGCATGAAAAAAAAACGCATTGGTGTGAATGGAGCCTAATAATGGAAAGATCTTTGAACTGCCATCTCAGTTTTAGGACTAGCCACAGTCCTTTCCATGAGAGGCTGTAGAGCATAGGGTTGGAGTTATTAGAGAAGCTGTGAAAAGTACTGTGAGCAGTATTAAAGGAAACTAATATTCCCATCCCATGAACCATTGTTTGGAGACACCTATTTACATTGTATTGTACATTTCCACACCTGAAGGTGCATTAGAAAATATGTGGAATATCATTCCTCGCCCAGTGCAGTCCATAGCGTATGACAGGGGTCTCCAAACTTTCTAAACAAAGGGCCTCTTTACTGTCCTTCAGACTTCACGGGTCATTGGAAATAGAAAATGTTCTGCCATCAATGCTGAGTAAACAATGCCCCATTTTTGGTGTCAATGAGAGAAATTGTGCCACATTATTGGAATCATGCCCCATTGTTGGTGTCACTGGGAAGAACTGTGCCCCGTCGTTGTGTCAGGGGGGAATTATGGCCCATTGTTGGTGTCAAAGGATTAAATTTTGCCCCAAGGGCCAGATAAAAGCAATTCAAGGGCCTCAGTTTGGAGACCACTGCTTTATGAGAAGGATTTATGGACTCTGGCCCATGACTATGAATTGAGTGGAAGGAACCACATCGGTAATGCATTTCCAATGAAATTGTGCTTTCAGTACTATTGGTTTATGTTAAGCTGGCCATAGATGGATAGACGTTAGAATGATAATTCTTAGGCAAAGTCATTGGAAAATGAATACGAAAATTCTCAAAACATTCCAATATCGTTCAAAAGATTTAGTTTGCTTCTAAAATTTGATTTTGGAATGAATGGACTTTACCAAATGGAGGCCACATCCACTGTTGGCATTTCACTCATATCGAGAAAAAAATTTCATCCTGTACCTTAAGGCCTCATGCACACTGGACATTAAAATAATGTTATAAAAACGCCAGTAGCTTTGCAGTGAGTTTTTTTTCAACTTTTTTTAAACATTTTTGCAATATCGTTGTTTATCGTTTTTCCGCTTTAGCGTTTTTTTTGTTTTTTTTTAATTTATTTTTAATTTTTTTTTCAATGGATCAAAAATGTTAAACGCTGGTGAGTGTTTATCTGCGTTTTTAGGCGTTTTTTTGGCGTAAGAGCGTTTTTACAGCTGAAAACAGCTGAAATACTCCTCTCAGAACCCACTAGTTTTGTTTTTTTTTTTTTTTTAAAGCCAAAAAACGCCCCAGCCATAAACTGCTGATAAGAGCCTATATGTGCATGGACACATAGGATAACATGTTGGGGAGTTTATTGACTTTAGAAAAAAACGTCTGAAGCCAAAAACAGCTGCTGTAAAAATGTCCAAAAACATCAAGGGTGCATGAGGCCTTAATATCTTGTCACTGCGGTTGAAAATGAACGTCGCTTTGACCGCACTAATGACTACAATTTTTTATTTGAAATTCTACCCATGTATGGCCAGCTTTAGTAATTCTACAAATGCATAGAACATCTAGTACATTTTTTTATCTTTCTATCTTTTATTTCTTTTAGGTGGGGTCTTGGGGTTGAAGAGAAGAGATTACTGGCACTGGATAGAGGATCTTCCTGAGCAGGATTCCTGTGGCAGGTGTGAACCAAAACTCGGCATTGTTGGTAAAAATTGGCGGAGGGTAGTGCAGTGGGAAATCAAAGCTTGCCATTCACTTATACTATGCTTGTTGGGTATCTGATTTGCCATTTGACCATTGATTGTATTGGACCATATACAGATAAAACATGTAGCTATACAGCCCATACACCATCATTTCTTTTTCGGTGGAGATTTTTATTTTTATTTTTTTTAAATAAATGCACTGTGCCCATTAGTTGGCCAGATTGGAAGGAAGATTTCCGCAGGTCCAAGAGCTTGTTACATCCATTAGTGCTTACAGTGTTTTTTCCTGTCATCATCTGTAAAGGAATTTCTCTTAGTTGGATAAAATGAATAACCAGCTCACTATTTTGGGTTGCTGTTCATTTTTGACCTACACACCCCAAGACTTGCCCTCTCTGTAGCCCTAACACAAATGGCTGTCCATCCAGCAGGGGCGCCGCCCCCCTAATCCATGCGCCCGGCCCATAATTTACATGCAGGGCGCCGAACGCATGTAATTCCAATGGGGGTTTTTATTTTTTTTATATATCCAAAAAAATATTTTTATTAAAGAGTAGTCATCAGATATTAGTAATAGGTATTATAAATGGTATACCGCCCTTCACCCAAAAACTAATACCTCCACCGCGCCACTATGTTTCACAAACTGAATGTGAATGTGCTCAAAATCAATCTATACAATAACCCACGTGGGGAATT
Organism: Lithobates septentrionalis; assembly: GCA_037952835.1. NCBI lineage: Eukaryota > Metazoa > Chordata > Amphibia > Anura > Ranidae > Lithobates > Lithobates septentrionalis. The sequence goes on along the minus strand of JBBDGP010000441.1, from coordinate 1,173,120 downwards.
GAATTCCCACACCCACTATGAAGCAGCCCCTTTAAATTATAATGCATATACTAAGTATTTAATCGGAGATGTCTGTAAACTACCCAAATCCTCCCACAGACATCTAGGAAAAAATAAGAGGCGCTTTCAAACAAACAAAAAAAAAAAAATCAAGTGTATTAAACACAGTGATGGTGTGACCCTCTACACATGTGTATGTGAACACTAATGCAAAGGTGAAATCTATAAACAAATCTACACAAAATGTCTATAGGTGTAAATGTACCAGCCAGATCAGTGGTCAAATATCGATCAACACAGTGATGGTGCGACCCTCTTAATGTGTATAAACCTTACATGCAGTGTAATCTTAGGAAATACATATCTCAATACATTTCCAGTGATAAAACCTATCCTGCCACTTCATATCATGCTGTACATGCAAAAAATATTACCAAATATATCCAAAAATAAAAAATACAAAATACAAATTAACTTCAAAAATATAAATCAGTCCACAATAAAACGTGACCACTCACGTGAGAAAAATGTGTCCGAATAAAGTGGTAATAAATCTTGATAAAGCACAGGTGATGTTGTGTCTCCTCCACCTCTCCTCTTGTGTGCAGTGATTCCACTCCCTCAAGACCTCCACTCACCGACTTAATTTGCCAGCACTCTCATGCAAGGCAATAATCGCTTATCTACCATACACCAAGGTAGTAGGATCAATCGTTGTTCCACAGTGAATGTTTCCAACCCGGTCCACATGAAAAAAATAATATGTGCTCCAATAGTGTAAACCAGTATCACACATTTATTAAAATCACTGCAATCTTCAATCAGTACACTCACATGTAAAATGATAAAATACAGCTCAAATAAAGTGCAAATCACATCAAACGTAATTCCAGTGGATCCAAATAAAACAAGTGGTCACGGCGGACCCGAGGTGTGCTGGTGCAGGGTTATCAATCTCACCCCTCCCTTGGATGTCCTCCGTCCCTCCGTATAAACAATGCTCCTCTCCTTCAGTGTGGCTCACAGTGCTGCACGTCACGTCTCACAGGGGGCGTGGCTGTGAGACGTGACGTGCAGCACTGTGAGCCACACTGAAGGAGAGGAGCATTGTTTATACGGAGGGACGGAGGACATCCAAGGGAGGGGTGAGATTGATAACCCTGCACCAGCACACCTCGGGTCCGCCGTGACCACTTGTTTTATTTGGATCCACTGGAATTACGTTTGATGTGATTTGCACTTTATTTGAGCTGTATTTTATCATTTTACATGTGAGTGTACTGATTGAAGATTGCAGTGATTTTAATAAATGTGTGATACTGGTTTACACTATTGGAGCACATATTATTTTTTTCATGTGGACCGGGTTGGAAACATTCACTGTGGAACAACGATTGATCCTACTACCTTGGTGTATGGTAGATAAGCGATTATTGCCTTGCATGAGAGTGCTGGCAAATTAAGTCGGTGAGTGGAGGTCTTGAGGGAGTGGAATCACTGCACACAAGAGGAGAGGTGGAGGAGACACAACATCACCTGTGCTTTATCAAGATTTATTACCACTTTATTCGGACACATTTTTCTCACGTGAGTGGTCACGTTTTATTGTGGACTGATTTATATTTTTGAAGTTAATTTGTATTTTGTATTTTTTATTTTTGGATATATTTGGTAATATTTTTTGCATGTACAGCATGATATGAAGTGGCAGGATAGGTTTTATCACTGGAAATGTATTGAGATATGTATTTCCTAAGATTACACTGCATGTAAGGTTTATACACATTAAGAGGGTCGCACCATCACTGTGTTGATCAATATTTGACCACTGATCTGGCTGGTACATTTACACCTATAGACATTTTGTGTAGATTTGTTTATAGATTTCAGCTTTGCATTAGTGTTCACATACACATGTGTAGAGGGTCACACCATCACTGTGTCTAATACACTTGATTTTTGTTTGAAAGCGCCTTTTATTTTTTATTTGACCACTGATCTGGCTGGTACATGTACACCTATATACATTTTGTGTAGATTTGTTTATAGATTTCACCTTTGCATTAGTGTTCACATACACATGTGTAGAGGGTCACACCATCACTGTGTTTAATACACTTGATTTTTTTTTTTTTGTTTGTTTGTTTGAAAGCGCCTCTTATTTTTTTCCTAGATGTCTGTGGGAGGATTTGGGTAGTTTACAGACATCTCCGATTAAATACTTAGTATAGTCATCAGATATTGCCAGCTGTACATTACAGTGCAAAAAGACATTGAAAAGGAATTTGTCAATAACATCAAGACATAATGACCATGCAAATATCATGACCTGTAAGTAACACTTTAGCCCACTTTGAGCCCTATGACTAACCTATCCATGATCAGATTCACCGGTGCAAGCCCTGGTACATCCAACCATGGTGCCCATATTCTCTCATATTTAACCGTACTTCCTCTATGTTGGTAAATAGGTTTCTCCATTCTTAACACCTCACCTACATTTTTAACCCATTCCCCTTTTGTTGGAGGGTCTTCTGATTTCCAGAGAACCATAATCCGTTTCCAAGCCTGGAATAGAACTCTATGGATGGCCTCTCTGGTATGTGCTTCCCATTCATATTCTTCCAGTACACCAGCAGGCTCTCGGGTCTAGGGGGAGAGATACCTTCAGTTGACTTTAGTCACTATGCCCGTCCAATAAGAGTGTAATTTTGGAGTGTCATCTCCACAAAAGGTGGGTGAAATCCCTGTGATCACGTTTACAAAGCATGCACATGGATTCTGATTGTAAATTCATCAATTGAAGTTTATGGGGAGTATAATATACCCGCAACAATATGTGCAGTTGAGTAAGACTTTGTGTTTTTTATTTTATTTTTTAGAAGCACATAATTTAGAGCCAGAGGCTCTAATTGGCTTAAAAGGATGGGCTCGGGGCGCAAAGCACTGCACCCTGAGCTCACCCAGTGGTGTGACCATATCGAATTAAAATTCGCTATTGTCTTCCTAATTCTCCTCCCGGCCGATCAGGGAGCGGGTCCTGAGACCTGATTGGCCGAGAGGAGAAGCAATCGTGTTGGCTGCCGCGGAGGAGGAGATGCAGGGGAAGCCGCCGTGAAGCAGAGGAGAGGAGCGTCAGGGTGAAGCAGCCGAGGAGGAAGCGTTTTCCATGACCTAGATGTGGTAAGTGCGGGGCTGGTGGGCTGACGATCGAGCGACGGGGGGGGGACCAATCTACCTACCGACCCAGAAATTAACCTTCCCTATAGCATTTTTGATATTCAGAATGTATGGTACAGACTTTTTTGGGTTAACCTTTCACCTTTTGGGAGATTGATGTCCTTTTTTTAGGAGACATTCATTTGATGACATTCCTGTCTGATAGGCTGTCACACCTCTCCGTCATGATACAGCATACTGTTGTCTGTACGAAGGTTTTAACTGCACAGGGAAGAGGAAGGTATTTTCTGCGACTGGCTCTCAACAGGAAGTTCATAGCGGCTGCGGTCCAGCACTTACAGCACACGCAGAGACTGCTGGAGGTAGGTTCCAGTATTGATTGTGACATTGTAGCATGGCTGTAACATAGAGAAGAAAACATTGAAGTATCTCTCTTTCTTTGCCAGTCTGTGATACCAAATGTTCAGTAGGACAGTGTATATTCCAATGTGCATTATCCTTTATGAGTAAGAGTTCAAGTATTTTACTAACTATACCAGTTTTCTTTTTATCCTAAGCACTTTTTTTCTGATCATTTTAAAAAACCAGTCAACCAGGTTCTACATCTGTCATTTGTAACCATATTCTGTGTACAGGTTGTGTCAAAGGGGATGGAGTGTGCTCCAGCTCTAATGGTTGTGGTGTGCTTGATATATGCAATATACACTATATTACCAAAAGTATTGGGACTTCTGCCTTTACACGCACATAACTGTAATGACATCCCGGTCTTAGTCTGTAGGGTTCAACATTGAGTTGGCCAACCCTTTGCAGCTATAACAGTTTCAACTCTTCTGGGAAGGCTATCCACAAGATTTAGGAGTGTGTCTATGGGAATGTTTGACCATTCTTCCAGAAGCAAATTTGTGAGGTCAGGCACGGATGTTGCCCGAGAAGGCCTGACTCACAGTCTCCGGTCAAATTCATCCCAAAGGTGTTCTATCAGATTGAGGTCAGGACAGTCAAGTTCCTCCACCCCAAACTCGCTCATCCATGTCTTTATGGACCTTGCTTTGTGCACTTGTCCAAATCATTTGGTGGAGGGGGGATTATGGTGTGGGGTTGTTTTTAAGGGGTTGGGCTTGGCCCCATAGTTCCAGTGAAGGGAACTCTTAAGGCATCAGCATATTTCATGTTCCCAACTTTGTGGGAACAGTTTGGGGATGGCCCCTTTCTGTTCCAACAAGACTGAGTACAAGCAAGGCCCACAAAGGCAAGGATCAGTGAGTTAGAGGTAGAGGAACATGACTGGCCTGCACAGAGTCCTGACCTCAACCCGATAGAACACCTTTATAGTGCAGACTGCAAGCCAGGCCTTCTCGGTAACATCAGTGCCTGACCTCACAAATGCGCTTCCGGAAGAATGGTCAAACATTCCCTTATGCCGCGTACACACGACCGGACTTTACGGCATACTTGGTCCTGCGGACCTGAGTCTGTCGGACAATTCGATCGTGTGTGGGCTCCATCGGACTTTTTTTCCCCAAAAGTTCAACTGACCTAGAAATTAAACCTGTTTCAAATCTTTTCGATAGACTCGAATCCAGTCAAAGTCCGCTCGTCTGTATGCTAGTCCGACGGACAAAAAACGACGCTAGGGCAGCTATTGGCTACTGGCTATGAACTTCCTTGTTTTAGTCCGGTCGTACGTCATCACGTACGAATCCGTGGGACTTTGGTTGATCGTGTGTAGGCAGGTCCGTTCATCTGGAAAGTCCGTCAAAGTCCGCAGGACAAAGTCTGCCGTGAAGTCCGCTCGTGTGTACGCGGCATAAGACGCACTCCTAAACCTTGTGGACAGCCTTCCCAGAAGAGGTGAAGCTGTTATAGCTGCAAAGGGTGGACCAACTCAATATTGAACCCTACGGACTAATGCCGCATACACATGATCAGACATTCCGACAACAAAATCCTGGATTTATTTCCGACGGATGTTGGCTCAAACTTGTCTTGCATACACACGGTCACACAAATGTTGTCGGAAATTCCGAACGTCAAGAACGCGATGACGTACGACAAGCCGAGAAAAATGAAGTTCAATAGCCAGTGCGGCTCTTCTGCTTGATTTCGAGCATGTGTGGAATTTTGTGCGTTGGAATTGTGTACACATGATTGGAATTTCCGACAACGGATTTTGTTGTCGGAAAATTTGAGAACCAGCTCTCAAATTTTTGTTGTCGGAAATTCCCGACAACAAATGTCCGATGGAGCCTACACACGGTCAGAATTTCTGACAACAAGCTCCCATCGAACATTTGTTGTCGGAAATTCCGACCGTGTGTACGGGGCATAAGACTGGGTGACATTAAAGTTTATTTGCATGTAAGGCAGTGCTGTGTCTTGACCTAGGCTGACAAGGCCCAGGCCTAAGGCGGCACTTTGCGGGGGGCGGCAAAAAAGCCGCCCCCCTGCATGAAAACCTCCCCCTGACCCGTACTCAAGTCTCGACTCCTGGGGGCCTCCTCCCGCACAGATAAAACATCCCCAAGTTCAACTACACTCAGTACACACATGCGGCATTCGCGACCACATCCGGCGTTGCCCAGCTTATTACTCCAGCCGCCCACAGCCACTTAGGTGCCTGGCGAGTGGCAAAATGATCTGCAGCTTTGTGTGCTGTGGGTAGGAGAATTTTACAGAATACCGGGGTCTAGGAGCCGGGACGTGTCTTGAGAAAAGGGGAAATCACGCCCACTGCCCCACTATGCAGCATGACATGCTGCCCAGACTCCGGTAGGACACCATTGTGAGGGGAGAGTGGGGAAGAGTGTATGGCAGCCAAGGAGTGAGTGGGTGGAAGGCTGTGCAGTCTCCTAATGCTGTATTTGGAGGACTGGTGGCAGCCCGATCTGCTGCCCTATTTGGGGGCTGAGATATGGCAGCCAGCTCTGCTGGGACTTGTAGTGCCCTCTGTGGGGGCTGAGATATGGCAGCCAGCTCTGCTGGGACTTGTAGCGCCCTCTGTGAGGGGCTGAAATATATGGCAGCCTCATATGCTGGGACTTGTAGTGCCCTCTGTGTGGGGGCTTTAATATGGCAGCCCGCTCTGCTGTGACCTGTAGTACCTCTGCGGGGGGGCTGAGATATGGCATTCTTGTATGCTGGTACTTATAGCACCCTCTGGGGGGGGCTGAGGATTCCTCAGTCCCCCCACAGTCTTGAGCACTACAAGTCCCAGCAGAGCGGGCTGCTCTTACAGAACAAGAGAAGCAGCTGGGGGGAGGGGGTTGTACTGGGAGGGGAGAGAAGGCGGCACAGGTTTGAGATGGGGGAGGATTTTTTTCTGAGAGTGAGGATTTTCTGCTGAGAGGGGGAGATGGGGATTTGCCCTGAGAGGGGGAATTTATGCCGGGAGGTGGGGGGAAGGGGAATTTTATGCTGGGAGGGGGAGATGGTGAGGGGGGGGGGATTTGTGCTGGGAAAAGGGAGGGAGAAGCAAGGATTTGTGCTGAGAAGAGGGATTTGTACTGGAAGGGGTTATATGAGGGTGAGGATTTGTGCTGAAAGGGGGGATTTTTGTTGCTAGGGGGGAGATGGGTGGGGGTCTGGAAGGAGTGTGGTTTACAAATGATAGGGCGGGTCTTAAATATAAAGGGGTGTGGCCTTGACAGGAAGGGTGGGTCATATTTAAATTAGGGGGTTCATGAATTTAGTCAGGCCTAGGGCAGCACAAAACCTAAATACACCACTGGTGTAAGGGCAGGCGTGCCAATACTTTTGGTAATAAAGTATGAGATTTAAAGCTGAGCAGCTTATAAAAGACATGACTTAATGACCATAATTATTCATTTATCAGTCATTTACATTTTTTGTCTTGATATCAGCCTCTTATGCCCCGTACACACGGTCAGACATTGATCAGACATTCCGACAACAAAATCCTAGGATTTTTTCCGACGGATGTTGGCTCAAACTTGTCTTGCATACACACGGTCACACAAAGTTGTCGGAAAATCAGATCGTTCTGAACGCGGTGACGTAAAACACGTACGTCGGGACTATAAACGGGGCAGTGGCCAATAGCTTTCATCTCTTTATTTATTCTGAGCATGCGTGGCACTTTGTGTGTCGGATTTGTGTACACACGATCGGAAATTCCGACAACGGATTTTGTTGTCGGAACATTTTATAGCCTGCTCTCAAACTTTGTGTGTCGGAAATTCCTATGGAAAATGTGTGATGGAGCCCACACACGGTCGGAATTTCCAACAACAAGGTCCCATCACACATTTTCCATCGGAAAATCCGACCGTGTGTACGGGGCATTAGTGTGTATTTATCTCCTTACTTTGTTTTTGCTGGGTGGCTCTCCATTAGTTTGCACTGCATATTCCTCTTTGCAGCATTGAACAAGCTTACCATGTCCTCTGTACCAATTGACATTCCTTTCTTTCAGTGGTACGACCCGCTCTTCTCTGTGCTTGGAAATGAGGAACATTTAGGTAATGTGAACCATTTTCTTCAGCAAGCCTTTATAATACAAGATAATGGTATGGTACTTTATTCTTATTATGCAGTCAATTAGCCAGTCAGCTTGCGTCTTGTTCATTTCAGCTCCTCCGTACATTTCAGGCACAAAATTCCCAAAATCTAGAATAACCGAGGGGAAACAAATTTTGTCTTCCAGAACCCTTCCTGTCTTTGCTCCTGGTTGTGTCTCAAAGCAATTTTGCTCTAGATCTTCAGGTAAGTTTAAATCGCGTACACCTACCTACATAAAGCATTGACAACATTTTTAAACCGTTTAGTGGTGAACCGCTGATATTTCACTGGTGCTAAATGTGAAGCTCAATCTAAAAATTTTGGAAGCAAATTTTTGTTTTTTGTCCATTCAAGGGAAAGCAACAGGTTTGTTATATTCTCCATCTCAACAGCAGCACCCACCCTCCTCCGATCTGAAAATACCTGGTATATTTTGGGTAGGGGGGAGCATGTGGCAGCACTGGGTCAATCGTAAATCACCAGGAAAGTGACATGGGGGAGAGTCCATGGCCCCATGACTCTTGGCTTACACAGGGCCACTTCACCTTCTACCGGAAGCCAAATAGAGCGATGGTGGAAGGAAGTAAAGGTGGGTATGTGCTGCTGGGGAGAGGATGATGGGTAACCTGTTGAGTTACTCTGTATGGGAAAGGGCAGATTCACTTGGTTACTGTGGGGATGGTTTAGATCAGCCTTTTCAGCACCGAGGAACCCTTGAAAGAACTTTCTGGTCTCAGGGAACCCCTGCTAAAAGTTCATATATCTACAACTCATGATACATTAGTGTGATGGTCAGTGAGAAGAATGCTCCTTACAATAGTGGTCATTGGGAAGATCTCCCTCCTTACAGATCGCTAAAAAGATCAATGGTGTTAGTGGGAACTTATCTGAGATGCAGAAATTGCTTATTGATCAAGGAACCCCTAGAAACCTCTGGAGGAACCCTAGGATTCCATGGAACCCTGGTTGAGAAACCCTGGTTTAGATTGTCTGTCCAGTACTCTAGTTATCTCTGTATCCGTTAGGGAAATTTGTGCCCCCCTGCCCAGGTTTGTGTTGATTATCTTCAGAACTTTGCTGTGGGCAAAGTTCCATCTTGGGTACATTCTCCATATGTTCACCTAGGAGCTGATGACAGTGTCCCTGGCTCTCCAATGAAGTCCCCAAAGGAATATATGGAGCATGCACTACACATAGGGGTATACTCCTCTCTGATCAGGGATCTACTGCCATTTGTGATGGGATCAGATCATTTAACTTTTTTTGTTTCCCCATTTGAACACAGTACTGGTCAAACTTCTGTTCATATCTGTGTTGGACATGGCTGCATGTGACCTGCTAATGCCTACTATTTGTTTACCTATGCTTGATGTACATTTCTATCACACGTCAAATGCAGGAAAATTATGCTCATCCAAGCTAGCTTCTGTGGCCTGGTGATAAGTGTCAATACAGTCCACTACATGGAAGTTAAAGGACAAGTTCACCTCCACCCCCCCCCCCCCCCACCCCCATTTTTACCAATATACCATTAATGTTCTCCTTCTGCAGAAAAGGAAAAACTTTTCTCTAGTATCCTAGACCAGGCATTACTTCACCATCCAGACTGTTGTATGGAAAACTTCTGTATTACTTCCTGGACAGCTCTTAGGTTGGGGAAACCCAGAAGATTTACCCCCCCCTTCATGACCAGGCCATTTTTTATTTTTTTTTGCCATACTGCACTGCGTTACTTTAACTGACAATTGCGCGGTCCTGCAACTCTGTACCTAAACAAAATGTATGTCCTTTTTTCCCCACAAATAGAGCGTTCTTTTGGTGGTATTTGATCACCTCTGCGGTTTTTATTTTTTGTGCTATAAACAAAAAAAGAGCAACAATTTTGGAAAAAAAAATTAGATATTTAACTTTCTGCTATAAAACAAATCCAATAAAAAAAAAAATCTAATTTCTCCATAAATTTAAGCCAATATGTATTCTGCTTCATGTTTTTGGTAAAAAATAATACTAATAAGCGTATATTGATTGGTTTGTGCAAACGTTGGTGTCTACAAACTATGGGAAACATTCTGGAATTTTTATCTATTTTTATTTTTTACTAGTAATGGCGGCGATCAGTGACTAGTAGCAGGACTGCGATGTTGCGGTGGACATTTGGACCCCTACTGACACTTTTTGGGAACCAGTGACACTAATAGAGTCATCAGTGCTAAAAATAAGCACTGTCACTGTACTGACACTGACTGGGAAGGTGTTAAACATCTAGGGTGATCAACAGGTTTAAATGTGTGCCTAGCCAGTGTTTTGGTGTACTATGTGTGGTGCATTTACTAAGGGAAGTAATGGATTTTATTCCCTGCTTTGCGGGGAAAGAAAATCCATTACTTCCCCACTGACAGAACAGGGCTCTGTCTTGTTTACATAAGTAAGGTTCTGTCCTGTGTAAATTCCCAGTGGTCGGCAGGTCCATTGTCCAGCACCCTCTGATCGACATCTGCTCTGTTTCATCACAGCACAGCCGGATCACCAGCGGCACGCGCACACGCCCCCTACCCAGGGAGTGCCAGATCACATACCTAGTACGTGATCTGGCATAGTAGAGCTGCCTTGCCACCATATATGTATGTTATACGGTCAGGAAGGAGTTCACCAGCTGACCTCAATAACACACACCCTGCACCCGCTCTCCTCCTCTAGGAGAGGGCTCCTCCCCACCTCTGTGCACACATACAGTGCAATCAATGGCAAGGAACAACATTCTCACTGAATACACAGCCTTATGCCGTGTACACACGACCGGACTTTTCGACAGCAAAGGTCCGACGGAACAAATCCGTAGGACAATTCGATCGTGTGTGGGCTTCATCGACCTTTGTCGAAAAATCACATGGACTTTAGATTTAGAACATGTTTTCAAATCTTTCCGACGGACTCGAGTCCGGTTGAAAAATCTGTTCGTCTGTATGCTAGTCCGACGGACGAAAACTGACACTAGGGCAGCTATTGGCTACTGGCTATGAACTTCCTTATTCTAGTCGGGTCGTACGTCATCACGTTCGAAACGATCGGACTTTGGTGTGATCGTGTCTAGGCAAGTCCGATTCGTTGGAACTCCGTCAAAGTCCTTCGGAGTTCAGGCGGACGAGAAGTCCGCTTGTGTGTACACGGCATTAGATCTGCTATCAACTATGTAGTGCAAGGGCCTACCTGAGTGGATACAGAGTGACCTTTTTTTTTTATAGTTTTAGTGAATCTAAAGAAGATCCTACAGAGATTGTACAATCAGATTGTATAATATATGGCCACCTTTTTATACACCTAAAATGAACTAGTCACGCTTGCCATTACCTGCTTCCCGCTCGCCGTATTGTCAAATGATGGGCGGACGGCGGCACTCTCGTTCTGGGAGGACATCGTATGCCGTTCTCCCACTCTCTGCGCATGGCGCGGGGATCAATGGTGCACTCTATCCCTGGGACACAGCACATCACTGATCCCGGAAAAGAGCCGATGACGAGGCTCTTTACCCATGTGATCAGCTGTGTCCATCCACAGCTGATCACATGTAAACAAGGAAATGCCGGTTATCAGCATTCCTCTCTTCACACTGACAGCTCATGAGGAGAGGAAAGCTGATCAGCGACATTTCCTCACAGGGGAGATCTGCAGAGATGAAAAACCTGTCTGATGATAAAAATTGAGTTTGGATACAGCATTGCATGACCGCGCAATTGTCATTCAAAGTGTGACAGCACTAAAAGTTGAAAATTTGGCCTGGGCAGGAAGGGGGTGAAAGTGCCCAATAGGCAAATGGTAAAAGTAGTTGTAAATTTCCACATACCAAAATTCGCTGACAGGCAGGGTTTTTATAACAGGAGAGACCCTAGAGATCTCTTCTGTCATTAATGCCCCCCCCCCCCCGCCTGTTAGCGGTAATGAGATCCGAGCCGCACGTGTGCAGATCAGACCGTATTTACGGCATGCTCTTCTGGTGAAGTGACTCTCGTGCGGAAGTGACGTCACTCACCCCGGCCAATCACCTGAACGAAGATTCGGAACCCGGAAAGAAGATCGGTTTACAATGGAAGCCGCCGGGGATCGGGGGGAGCTGTGACAGCCCAGCGCTGGAGGGCTGCATTTTTAGGCAAATCTCTCTGTGGTGCATACTGGACCATTATGACCTAAAATCTGCAGGGAAGCACATGAACAAGACTTTACTATCGCTATAATTGTTAATGGCACCCTAAAAGCAGAAGCAAACACACATTTTGCGCTATTTTTAAGGAGCAAAAATGTTCCAAAACACCCCAAAAAAAGCATCTGCGGGAATGTGAGTTCCTGCTACGTGGAGATGTGCATGGAGCCTGACAGCTGAATGTCTCCATCCACTCCCTCCTATGTACCTCTATAAGATGGCCATACACTATGCAATCTGATTTGTACAATCCCCTTTTAGATTTACCAGAACTATGGAATAGGAGGATCCAACCTGAACAATCCATTCAATTTTTATCAAATCAGGCAGGCCCTTGTTTTACATACTGTAGCTGATGGGAGATTCAAAGGAGATTGTACAGAAAGTGGGTGAAAATAAAACAAGAGGTGGTATAGCAATGAGGGAGGTGTGAACCATACCTCCCAACAGTTGAGATGGGAATGAGGGACACCTACTAGAAAACGTATGTAGGCATAGGACATGCCCCCTGCCACGCCCCTTAAAGGGGACATAACAAAAAAAAAGGTTAAATCGGTCCACAAGTGCTTTTTTTTTTTTTTTTTTTTTTTTTTACCAGTAATATTCCTTTTTATATTGGCTTAAAATGTACAAATGCAGCAATTTAGAATTTGGATGAAAGGTTTAGCACTGGGAAACACTTTTTGAAAGATGAATTTTATATACAACTATATGGATCAGACCAAAATGAGGGAAAATGTGGAGGAAAGAGGACATCAGGGACAGTTGGGAGCTATGATGTGGGAGGTGTGGTCCAGAATGGTGAACACGCCCCATCATGCCCTCTTCTGTGATAAAACAAGGAAGTGCATGCTGTGATATGATCTGCAAGAAGTGATGGAATAAAAAAACATTTTTAAAAATCCAAATAGATGAAAGTTCAAAGCTGCTATACAGTAGATGAGGTAAGTGAGAGAAAAACACATCGGGGTGGCTGGGGCAGGTGAATGGTCCGCCTGTCTGTTTCCATCCGATCTGATCCGCCAGTCTGTTTTGGGGGGACAGGATCCATACCTCCCAACATTGAGATGGGAATGAGGGACACCTACTAACAAACGTATGTAGGCAGAGGACATGCCCCCTGCCACACCCCCTTAAAGGAGAATTAACCAAAAAAAAGGTTAATTAAATCCACAAGTGCTTTTCTTCACCACTACTATTCCTTTTTATATTGGCTTTTAAAATGTACCAATGCAGCGATTTAGAAATTGGATGAAAGGTTTAGCACTGGGAAACACTTTTTGAAAGATAAAGACCTTTTTTATATACAACTATATGGATCAGACCAAAATGAGGGAGAAATCAGAGGAATATTGCTCCAAATCAGGGACAGTCCCTCGAAATCAGGGACAGTTGGGAGCTATGTAGGATCGGATGTTGGCGGGTGTCAACGGACACATGTCTGCTGAAATCCGCCGCTCCATAGAGAGCAATGGATGGTCTGATCAGGTCCGCCTGAAATACTGACAGACGAGCCCGATTGGTCCATCAGTGTGAAAGGGGCCAAAGTATTTTGGGTCATCCTTTACTTCTCTCCCCAAGACTGTAAACACTTCACTATAGTGTATCTGTTTTAAAGCTGTTATGTGCTCATTGCAAAACACAAATGAATGTGTTTGGAATGCAGCTAGTGTAAAGAATTGAATTTGGCTTGGTATAAGCTTCCTGTAATCCTCTGTACAGCAGCACTGAGACTGACCTCATAAGGGATCAGTCATTGTTGTGCACAGCCTATAGCATTAGGGTGTGCACCCCAGAGCACAAACACACATGCGTGTATATCAGCAGAGCAGTGGACCGTGTCAATAGCATGTTTTTATGAGCCCCATTGGGGGCCTCTGGTGACGGATCAAGGGTCTAAACAAACCCCTGATGTCCCAGTTCTGAGACAGAGAAAAGGAGGGGGGACAGCGATTTTCCCCGCAGCCTCTGCTGCACTGGACCATGAACGAATGGGAAGTGCTCTGTGCATAACGGCTTCCTGGAGAGGAGGGAAGCTGGCTGTACTGCAGGGGGGTAGACAGGACGGGGGTACAGAAAGCAGGGAGAATCGACACCGCACGGGGTGATTAGGGTGTGCCCAGGCACAACCGGTACACCCTGTGTGCAGGCCTAATAAAATAGAACTGAGAAAGCTGGTATGCTGCTGCTCCCTTATTGTCCAGTCACAGGCTAGGGGCAGGGAGAAGACAGCTGTGCTGCTCAAGTGTAGCATAGAAGAGTCAGGTCACCAGCTGGGCAATGCTGTTTAAACTGACCTTGTTGGTACCCCCCCCCCCCCCCCATTACATACTTTTGATTGAAAAGTTGAAGCAGCTGGACAGAAAATGGATGGCCCAACAGCAGCTGCATCCAATCAATCACTGTTCTAGTATTCTAACAGGCAGAATCCATAGACTGAGGAATATGTTAGGTTGCATGCTGAACAAAGAAATCTATCGGTTTTTGGGCAATGCAGGACTCAGAACTGGCTTGAAAAAATTCCAAATCCTTTAATAGGTAAAGCAGATCCCAGATACGTAATTCAGCTGTGCATTTAGTGGCTTACCTAGAGGTCAGCGTTAAGGGCCAGTTCACATTGATCTGACATGTGCTCCGACATCCAGAGCACAAGTCGCATGGCATGTCAAAATAAATGGTTCCCTATGAGCATCATCTTAACTGGTCCGACATTGAAAATGCTTCCTGCACACTTTGGTCTATCTCGGGCACGATTTCAGCCCATTTGATTTGAATCGAAGTCGGGATCATCATCCTAACTGATCTGACTTTAGCATGCGACTTGTGCTCTGAGGATCTTGAGAGGGAACCCCATGCCAAAATTGAAGAAAAAGATGGTGTGGGTCCCAACCAAATCCCCCCCCCCCCCCCCCCGATCCATACCAGGCCCTTTGAGTCTGGTATGGATCTTAAGGGGGAACCCCATGTTAAAACTTAAATGGTGTGGGGTCCCCCCCAAGACCATACCATACCAGACCAGGTCTGGTATGGATTCTGAAGGGAAACCCCATGCCAAAAAGAACCTGCTGTGGGGTGCCCCCAAAATCCATACCAGACCCTTATTCGAGCATTCAGCCTGGCAGGTCAGGAAAGGGGTGAGGGGGACAAGCGAGCACCCAACACCCCCCCCCCCCCCCCGACCATACCAGGCCACGTGCCCTCAACAAGGGGAGTGGGTGGGTGACATCACAAGAGATGGAGACTCATGGCGACGTCACTGGATGGCCACGCCCCATGGCTATATAAGAACTGCCAGACACCAGACCTGACACAACAGCGGTAGCCAGCGTCTGAGGAGGACCGGGTCGGCGGAGGGTGAAGACCAGAGGAAGAAGACACGGAGCTACGACGGGGGACATTCTTCATCTTTAAGGACTTTTCAAAAAAACGTCTTTTTTTTTTTTTTTTTTTTTTTTTTTTTTTTTTGTGAATGGGTACCCCATATGAGGGGGGAGGGTGGAATCTGGGGGCTTCAAGATACTGATAAGCCCCACAACCACCACCCAGGGTTGTCGGGGAAAAGGCCCTTATCATCCCCCCCCCTTTCCTGACCTGCAAAAAAAAATGGCGTGGGGATGCCCCCAAAATCCATACCAGACCCTTATGGACTGGTATGGTCAGATCAAAGTTGGATCCCGTTCATTGAAGTTGCATGGAAGTCAGACATGAAGTCGCAGGGCAAAGTCGGATCAGAAGTCGTAAGACTTTCATGTCGGATCAGTGTGAACATAGCCTAAGAATTTAATTTCAAAATATCTGCAAGTACAGGGAATAAACACCTATAGCTGAACTCTGGGCGCAAAATATTCATTTAAATATATTCCTCAATAGCCACCAAGGATATAAATAAACTTTATGTGCACTAAATGCCTTTCCAAACCCAGATATTACCGTGGTAAAGTAGTGGTAATATCATCTGTGCAGAGTGCAGAGCTGTGGGAGGGACCCAGCTGACCCCACCCACTACAGGCTGCCTAGAGAAAACTACCGGAGGGGGCGGGGCCAAGACCAGTCACCCTGCACAAAGAGAGAGAGCAGCAGTGACTGGTCTTTATTACAGGAGGCAACGTTTTTTTACCCTGGATTACTGCACAGATCTGGAAGAAATAAAAAAATATACCAAGATTCGAGGAAGAATACAAGAATACACATGACTCTTTGGATAATATTTGCGTTCAGCTTAATTGAAGACATGTACGTATTTCTTAAACACAGGAACTCTTTAGAGTCTACAAGTACATTTCTATCATTTTGAAAAATTTCTGTGCCTTGAAGGCAGAACTCCACTAAGGTGTGTGTGGTTTTTTTTTTTTTTTAATATAAAAGGCAGGTTACAGAGTTACTAAAATCCATTAAATGGGCAACATTGTGCAGGACTCTCAGAAACATCAACATACTTACATTATACTTGAAGATTTATTTTGGACAGCCCATTGGTTTATTTGTCAGAGGAGCTGACAATCAAAGTCTGAACACAGTGAATGTACAGGGCTTTATCTACTAAATTGTGCTTTTATTTGACAGCGGGCTCTGGGAGCATGCATACATAAGCTTGTCATTGCTGGTTATCTTAATAATTAAAGGTACATGTGTAATTCTGTTTTTTTTTTTTTTTTTTTTTTTTTTTTTTTTTTCAGAATTCAAGCTTCCTTGATGAGAGCTGGCTTATACCGGTAAATATTATCCTTGCTCATTTGTAGAATGTCTTCCACGGTGGTGGCTTTAGATTTGTCTGTTAAAAAGTATTTCATAGCTGTAGTTCTAACTGTAGTTCTAGACTCACCTTAAAAATAATAATATATAATAATAATAATAATAAATTATAAAATTAAAAAAAAATGTGCATTTGATTTTTTTTTTTTTTTTTCTTAGGAGCCTCCAAAGCATTGGACCCACAGTCAGATTGAGGGTGCAATGCCAAGCCTGCAGATCTTTCTGCTCATGCCTCTGATATGGGCAGTAAGATCAATGAACTACTTGGTGGTGGCAGCACTGTGTGGCAAACCGGGTCTTTTACATTGCACAATACCCTTGTACTAACATGTTTCAAGCACTTGGACTCACCTCTGGATGTTTGAGCACAGAGGGGAGGGGAGTGTTAAATGTACTAGCAGATTTAAATTCACTAACAAGTTGAATCTGAACTCCAGCTAATACATTATAATCAATTACAGAGACCTGTTTTTGTTTTCTTTTTTGAATAAATGTTTTACATAAATAAGTAAAGGCTGATTATTTTAAGCACCCCTGCCAGTGTTAAAGGGTTTGTCTCATCCCTGTAACTGCTGGAGCGCTTGTTCTTTTGAAAAACAGACTTATTGGCAAGATCACCAGATCAAAATAAAAGAAAACAAATGCAGCCATCAACTAAGAATTAGTCAGCTACAATATAATGTTTGCTTTCAGTTTAACCCCTTAACGCCGACCTCCCCCACTAGACCGGGCTTTTTTTCCGTGGGGCCGCATATTTGTGTATTCCCTTTGTGCTGGGAGCGCGCAGCATTCTCAAATGCTGTAGACCTCATACACACTGGACTTTAACGCTACTCTTAGGGGCGCAGGGTTTTTTATTGCCTGCCTCTAAACACCCCTACATGTTAGCCTATGTGTTCATGCACATATAGGAATTTAGGGGCAGTAAAAAAAAAAAAACACTGCCAGCATGTCCCAGGATCAGCGGTGACTTTAGTATAATTTTAATGCCAGGCATATTTAATGATTGAGTGTTAATTCATTTTAGTGGGCAGGATAAATTATTGTTTTGGTCAATAACCTGATTTAACCTGCAAGCGCTTAATTCACCTAAACGCATTACACATATATACAGGTGTTTTTTTTTGTTTGTGTTTTTTTTTTTGCAAAAACGCCACTGCTAGGAGGACAGGCATCTAGGAGAGAGAGGGTGTAAAATGATGGCACTGCTGTGACCCCCAATAACAAAATTAGAATGAGAGATTATAAAAAAAACAGTGACTGCAGATGGTGGTAGCAGCTCCCCTGAGCCAGATCCAGAGGTAAAGTGATTGTAAACGATCACCTTGTAAAACAACCCATTCAGTTTAAAATAGAAATGAAAGGCAAAACGTTTTTGTACAGATATAAAAAAAATGATAAATATCTTTTTTTCCCTTTATAACAAAAAAAGTGATCACATTCCCTCTGTCCTCAGGTGCATAAGAGCTGGGGGAGGAGAAGCAACAGCACACTGAGCCTCCCAGTGAATGGCTGTGCAGGGGGGGCCTTTCAGAACAAGTCTGATCAGTGGAGGAGAGCAGACTGAGTTCCCAGCATAGCTGAGTTCCCAGCATAGAGAACTAACTGTGGTGTGCTCTCCTGCTTAGTGTGGTCAGTTTTTAATCGGAAAGCAGAGGGACTGGCAGTATCCCCAGGAATTTCACATAAAGGAAGCAATACAAACAGAACAGGATACTTTCTCATACAAGTATGTGGTACAGCAGGCACATATCAGGAATTTGAAGTGTTGGGGTAACAAACACTTTAACCTAATGTACATATGTAAACAAATAAGAGAGGACGCCTCCATCTAAACTGTTTATTTGCATAAAATTCTAAATAAAAAAAGTATTGCAGTCACTGGATAAAAAGAAGGAATCAGCATGTCATCAATATGAATGAGGTCTCCAATGGAGCAGTAGAGATCAGCAGGTAAGTGGCTGGAGTATGCAGAGTTTGGCGGGGAAGCAGCTGAATGGAAGAAGATGAGAACTACTGTATTGCTGGGACCTGGAAGGTAAGCTGTCCGGCTTGTACGGCAGCTTCCGGGTCTCTTTCACCCGCTCGGCAACGATTGTCTGCACTCAGAGATGACATCACTCTGTACAGGGGGGCGTGGTTACGTGTTTCAGGGCTCTGCCCCTTTGTCAAACCAAAAAAGATCTCTGCTGCTCCATAGATGACTTTGTTCATATTGTGGACATGCTGATTCCTTCTTATTATCCAGTGAGATCAATACTTTTATTTTAAAATGTTATATAAATAAACCGTTTACACTTCGATGGAGGCGCCCTCTTTTGTTTACAAGACGTGTAGGAGAGATAGACAAAGTGTCCAGTGTGCATGAGGCTTTACAGCATACAAAGACATAGAGCTGAGAGTCTCCTGCTAAGGAAGCTTATAATCTACCCATTTAGGCTGGCCATACACTGCTCAATTTTCAGCCAATTCCTGCTAAATCGGCTGAAATTGGAATTTCTTGGAGTGCAAGCACTGTTTGGGGATTCAGCAGCCACTGGAGCAGTGGCTACTAAATATAATATCTGTCAGCTGACCTTCCTTTATCCACACTGCTTAGCGTAGATGGGGAAAATCATTAGAGTTCTCTAGAATTTTAAAGCATGTATGGGCAGCTTTAGTTCACTTTCACACTGAGCCGCGATTTTATCACATTTGCGGTGTATTTTTCACAGGACATGTGACTCTCAAACCAAATCAAAACTGCAACACGGATGTGTTTTTGATGCGTTTTTGACATGTTTTCAATGGGGAGGTGTGTTTTTGGTACTTTTTTTTTTTTTTTTTTTTTTTTTTTTTTTACTAAATGCAGCAAAAGAGTTCCTTAGGATTACATAGTCACACATTTTTCTTCCGCTATTTATAACGCAAAAGCGGAAGAAAAAGGGATCAGTGTACTACTCCAGCGCGACTTGAAAGCCACACATCAGTGCGATTTGCACTGCTGATTCCATTGTGGCTTGTGACTTCATACAACCAAAGTCTATGCAAGTCGCAATGAAATCAGCAAAAAGTACTGCAGTAACCTTTTTCAATGTCACTGTGACATGAGTTTTGGTGATTTGAAGGGTTCCATTGCGAACAATGGGGTATGACTTGTCATACGATTTGGAACTGTCAAATCACATGACAAATTGCACCGGTGTGAACGAGTGCTTAGTCATGCAGACTAAGACATATATGCACAAGGGCCAACTTGCATGGAAACAAAAAGAGGAGGAAGGGAATGAGAACACTCAGAGGAAACCGTATTAAAGTGTATGTAGGGGTAAAATTTAAAAACGTGCAGTACATCTCTGCAATACATACCCATTTATTTCCCCATCTTTTATTCCTTGGACCCTTCAGATGGAGAACAAATACCTGTTAATTTACCAGAAATGTCCTCTTGTGAGCTGACAGCACACAGCATTTTTGTGAACTGAGTGGTGTCAGCCCTGCTCAGTTGCCTTTACTAAACTACTCAATCTCTCCCCTATCCTTTTTCACTACAACATAGCGACTGATCATTCTGTAGTTCCAAGATCACACCTAAGAGGGCTAATTAGACTCCTTGACATAACACAGGAAGAACAACTCTAAATTTCTTACATCACCAATAAATATGATATACCTTTCCTATTTACTAAAGCTGGTATCATAAGGCTTAAAAATCGTCAATGTTGATTGAGAGAGTGAAGTTCTGCTTTCAGACCAGAAGCCCAGTGCTTGATGCTTGTTTTGCATACCAATCATCAAAATGCACTGGACAAAAAAATATAATAAGATTCCACAGAGGGAAACGGGCAGCATCAAAGCAAATGTCTCCACGTGCCAGGGCAGTATTTTTCAAGCAAGGTGCGGTCTGGGTTCCCTTGGCATGTCACAAGCACAGGGCCTGGTTTACCCTGGACCAGCCCAATGAGCTGCCATGGTGTGGGCGGGTTGGTATCATAACACTCATGCTCTAGAGCCAGGAAATATGGTGTCTTTTGTTGCCATGTTTATGGTGACTGGCTCACCTGTACTGTACCAACACATGACTCTAATCCAAGGCAGGTGGCATGCAGGGCCACCCCCAGCAGTTAGACCTCCTCCAGGACCATCACCATTTCTAAGGACTGGTGGGCTGCAATGTATTACATTTCTGTTCTTAGGTTTAGATAAACTTTATTGAAATGGTTGGTTTTAATTAACCACTTTCCGACCACGCTATAGCCGAATGACAGCTATAGTGCGCCCGGACAGTTCTGGGAGGGCATCATGTGATGTCCTCCCATGATCGCGGCAGCGCACTCTGTGATCAATGTGTCCCTCGGACACTGCTGATCATAGATCAGGGTAAAGATCCAATTAGCCGCTCTTTACCACGTGATCAACTGTGTCCAATCACAGCTGATCATAATGTAATTGCAAGTCAGTTATCGGCATTCCTTTTCTCATGCTGATAGTGTGAGCAGAGGAGAGCTGATAACTGTCTTGTGTGAAAGGGACATATACACTGATAATCAATCATCATATGAATGTTCTGATTATCAGTGCTGCCTATCAGTGCCGCCTATTAGTGCAGCCTCATCTGTGCCTCTTCATCAGTGCTCACCATTGCTGCCTCATCAGTGATCATCAGTGCAGCCTATCAGTGGAGCCTCATCAGTGCCCATCCGATCAGCCTATTAGTGCCCATCAGTGCAGCCTCATCAGTGCCCATCCGATCAGCCTATTAGTACCCATCAGTGCTGCCTTATCAGTGCCCATCCGATTAGCCTATTAGTGCCCATCAGTGCCCATCAGTACCGCCTTATCAGTGCCAATCCGATTAGCCTATTGGTGCCCATCAGTGCAGCCTTATCAGTGCAGCCCATCATTGGAGCCTCATCAATGCCCATCCGATCAGCCTATTAGTGCCCATCAGTGCAGCCTCATCCATGCCCATCAGTGCAATCTGATCAGCGCACATCAGTGAAGGAGAAAAAATTTTCTGTTTGCAAAATTTTGTAACAAACTATGAAAAGGTTGTTTTTTTTTTTGTTTGTTTTTTTTCAAAACTTTCAGTCTTTTTTTGTTTATTTAGCAAAAAATAAAAAACCCAGCAGTGATTAAATACCACCAAAAGAAAGCTCTATCTGTGTGAAAAAAAATTATAAAAATGTTATATGGGTACAGTGTTGCATGAACGTGTAATTGTCATTCAAAGTGTGACAGCGCTGAAATTTGGCCTGGGCAGGAAGGGGGTAAAAGTGCCCAGTAGGCAAGTGGTTAAAGAGGATCTATCGCATTCCTCAGTCTGTTGTACAGTATCTTCACACATTTAATTGATACATGGTTTGATTACTCTTCACGTAAATTCAAGAAGTAAAGATTAAAGTGTACGTAAACCCCAACAATGACCTTCTCTTACAGTATTTGTTCCTTTTTTGGTCTGTTAATTATACCATTGAAAGCAATTTGTTATATGTGTTCAATAAATGCAGAAATCCCTATTGATCCTGCCAGAAATCTAGTTCTGTCTTGTATACTCTGTAGAGGTATCTCAGGCAGTTTTATCAATCCTGCTTAGTTCACCTCTGTGGAAAACCTTCCTTGGGTATGGAGATGAGGAGAAGGGAAGACGATCTGTAGTCATGACACACTTCCTGTCCTGGGGTGACAATACTGTTCCTACATACAGTATCTGACAAAAGTGAGTACACCCCTCACATTTTTTGTAAAGATTTTATTAAATTTTTTTATGTGGCAAAAACTGAAGAAATGACACTTTGCTACAATATAAAGTAGTGAGTGTACAGCTTGTATAACAATGTAAATTTGGTGTCCCCTCAAAATAACAACACACAGCCATTAATGTCTAAACTGCTGGCAACAAAAGTGAGTACACCCCTAAGTGAAAATGTCCAAATTGGGCCCAAAGTGTCAATATTTTGTGTGGCCACCATTATTTTCCAGCATTGCCTTAACCCTCTTGGGCATGGAGTTCACCAGAGCTTCACAGGTTGCCACTGGAGTCCTCTTCCACTCCTCCATCATGACATCACAGAGCTGGTGGATGTTAGAGACCTTGCGCTCCTCCACCTTCCGTTTGAGGATGCCCCAAAGATGCTCAATAGGGTTTAGATCTGGAGACATGCTTGGCCAGTCCATCGCCTTTACCCTCAGCTTCTTTAGCAAGGCAGTGGTTGTCATGGAGGTGTGTTGATTTTTTTTTTGAGGGACAGCAAATTTACACTGTTATACAAGCTGTACACTCACTACTTTACATTGTAGCAAAGTGTCATTTCTTCAGTGTTGTCACATGAAAAGATATAATAAAATATTTACAAAAATGTGAGGGGTGTACTTACTTTTGTGAGATACTGTAGATACAGTGTGGTAAGTGAGTGTTATTACCTGGGGATGGGAAATGTGTTAATGGCAGGATCACCAAGTGAAAATATTGGAGAAAAAGATAACTAATGCAATGACCACATCTTAGGCTGGCAAGCTGCAAAATATTATATTTTTATTCTTGGGTTTCAATACATTGTATTGGCAGATCAGTACATCTTCTTCTTTCTTCTAACCTTTATTACTGTTCTCTCTTTGATGTTTTTACAGTTTTTGTAAACCATGGTGTAACTGTTGAGGCAAGGTGGCATTAGGCAGATATATCTAGAATAAAACCTTTTTCTCTTGTGCCTTCTAGGTGTGTGCCATTTATCAGACTGTGCCATGTCGAGAGCTGGGAATGGTATTGAGGTGACTTTTTTTATAAATTAATTTCTCTATATAATATCATGTGTGGGACCCGTGAGGATAGACTATGGGGGGTGCTGGCCTTGATTGATACTCTGGAGCTGTCAGTGGTAGGTCACTGATTTATTGGCGTGTGCAAGGGGCGTGCCAGATGTGCCTGGGCACATCCTAATCCTGGGGTTGGCAACCCATCAATTGTGATCTACCCGCCGATCGCGGGCAGGAGACAGGTAACCCTTCCTTCCTTCCTTCGCTGACCCCCAGAACCTGGACAGAAAAAAAAAGCAAAGAGCCTATCCGTGTCTGCACGTACTATGCAAATTCAATCAAATGTATCGATATTGATGTACTTTTTTGTCGTTGATGACTTAAGTCTTTTATTCATTATATGCATTTTGTAATAAATTTACTATTTTTGATACAATATATTGTTCTTGGTCACTTTTAAGGTCCCACCCACCAATGGGGGTTGTATGTTCTTTCTACTTATCGTGGGATGTGGTGACCTAGAACTTATGACTCCATGGATCTTGGTATTCTTTCTTCTAGACAGGAGGGATGGTGGGGTTGGAATTTAGTGGAACCGATCTGTACTTGTGAAAAAAGAATTCAACAGTCTTCTACTAATGTAGGTGAGTGAATATATACAACGACTGGTGTTCAAACACAGGCAAATCTTTGAATCCCCCGGGAGGAACACATCCATCGGCTGTATAAATCTTGATAAAAGTAGTATATAGAAAACTCTTACCAGATAAATTGGACTCCCTTGTCAGCGACAGGGAATCACTAAGGCAGGATGCCCCTCAGGGCCATGGAAAGGATATCCCGACTCTGGAACCTTCTGGGTCCGACTCTGCAATGATCTCCTGGGGCCGCCGGGTGGATTCGCACAAAGAATGGCCAAGGCACAGATCAGAGGGAACGAATCATCGCACGTGAAGCTGAGGTGGGAGCTGGATTTTCTCTCAGGTGGTATGTGGAGAAAAAATAAAAAGCCTCCACATAGTGCAGATAAAAAAAGGTGGGTTTTTTATTGCTAAAAAGCCTGGTTATAATAAAAGATGTGATCACAAACAATTAAAAACAAAATGGGCAACAAGGAGGATGCTGAAAGCGCCCGACGCATTTCGACCAAACGGCCTTCTACTGGGGCATACAGCATCCCCTCCATGCTGCCTAGTATTTATAAATAAGAACATTAATGTAAACCAATTGTATCAAGTTCAAATCTGACATTCCCATTGGTTGGATGTAAACACCTGATCCAACCTGGTTAAACTAGAGAGAAAATAATACGGCGGTTCCTTGTCAGCGTGACACCTTGCTGGTGAGGAATGGTTTAGTGGGGAGTTTTTTCACACAACATTAACAAGTTAATGATATACTGCCAATTGAAATGGGCGTATTATTTTCTCTCTAGTTTAACCAGGTTAGATCAGGTGTTTACATCCAACCAATGGGAATGTCAGATTTGAACTTGATACAATTGGTTTACGTTAATGTTCTTATTTATAAATACAAGGCAGCATGGAGGGGATGCTGTATGCCCCAGTAGAAGGCCGATTGGTCGAAATGCGTCGGGCGCTTTCAGCATCCTCCTTGTTGCCCATTTTGTTTTTATTGTTTGTGATCACATCTTTTATTATAACCAGGCTTTTTAGCAATAAAAAACCCACCTTTTTTTATCTGCACTATGTGGAGGCTTTTTATTTTTTCTCCACATACCACCTGAGAGAAAATCCAGCTCCCACCTCAGCTTCACGTGCGATGATTCGTTCCCTCTGATCTGTGCCTTGGCCATTCTTTGTGCGAATCCACCCGGCGGCCCCAGGAGATCATTGCAGAGTCGGACCCAGAAGGTTCCAGAGTCGGGATATCCTTTCCATGGCCCTGAGGGGCATCCTGCCTTAGTGATTCCCTGTCGCTGACAAGGGAGTCCAATTTATCTGGTAAGAGTTTTCTATATACTACTTTTATCAAGATTTATACAGCCGATGGATGTGTTCCTCCCGGGGGATTCAAAGATTTGCCTGTGTTTGAACACCAGTCGTTGTATATATTCACTCACCTTCACTAGTGGGACATTTTTCAACTATACGTTGGTCATTTATTTGGACTCCATCCTTTTATGCTGAGAGACTCACGAGTTATTTATGTTATTAATGGTGTTATTATATATTAATACTCCCCTCTTTTTTGTGGGTTTTCACAGCACAAGCGCTACATTTTTTCACAGTATTTTCATGGTTTTTGTCACTCCGTATGTAGCATTTTTCTTTTTTTTTCTTTTTTTAGTATTGTCTTTTTTAGCGCAGTGTACATTCACCTTCTACTAATGTAGTACTTTCCCCTTCCTTGTAAGACAGATCTGCTAGTTTTGGGTGGCGCTCACAATGAATATTGAGGCATGATCTGTTGCTCTATACAGTATTAGTATATTAGTCCTATACAGTATTTATGGCTAGATGTAAAACCCGATCAGGTTGTGTTATAAGCGCTTGCGAACAAATAGATGTAGCAATAATGGGTCAGTGCACAGGTGTCAGAACACACCCCAGGTATCCAGTCTTCTGTATGCCCATTGACCTGCATGCCAGCCACTGCTTGTGTTGTTTTATAGGGTGTTGGCACGGCGTAGATCATCATTGAGGCCTCTCCTTCTACTTGTGAGATATACAGAAATCTAGATATGCCTCAATAACTGGTTTTACAAGTTCTGCCAGGGCGACAGCACCTTCCTCCTTCGAAAACGCGGCTCTGTGTCCGGTTTCTTTCCCTTAATTTCATAAATGATTAAACAGGCCATAAAGTGCAGAGAAAACAAAAGAATCTTTCCCAGCAAAACAAGGATTTGAAGTAAAACAAGACACTGCTTTAAAACCCAACTCCAGATTTTTTTTTTTTTAAGTTTTTAATTATATTGGAAAGGTTTAGATCCTATGTCATTTTTATGTGCTGTGTGTATATAGGACACACCTTTTTGGCTTCTTTTCCTTCCTTAATTGGAAAAACAATCCTTATTTAAGGTGACCCTTTCACTTTACAAGAGTTGCTGAGGAAAGCTATCCCTGTAAAAGAAGAGTGCATATTAGACAATAGAATAGTAAGTATATGACAGTCACTTTAAAGCCAACGTTTAGTCAAAATAAAAAAAAAAAGATAAAAAATCAGCACAAGGGACATTAGTCACTGTTAATCCTGATGTGTCCCTTGTGCTGCTGGATCCGACTTTCCTTTTAAATCTTCATCCTCCAACCCCCACCTTACCCCTGGCACCATTTGGTATCTGCTGAACTTTTTTCGGGGGGGGGGGGGGAACATCACTTTAAGGTCACACATGCTCAGCCCCTTTTTGACAATGCCATGAAGGGGAGGGGCTTAAACATCATATAAAGCACAGGCATGCAAATGTTTGAGAAACCTGATGCAATAGAAGGATCAAGCTGCCATTGTCTGATTAGCAATTTCTAATCTGTTTTTAACCACTACCCTGCCCTGCTCCTAAACACGCCCTCGTAAATTATATCATGAAATTACACTGTTAAATGATTTATGCAGAATTAAGTTTCAAAAATAAATATTAACAACAACTTTAACAATATTAACATAAAGCATATCAGTGCAGCCTCATCAGTGCAGCTTATCAGTGCCGCCTCATCAGTGGCCATCAGTGCAGCCTATCATTGCCCATCAGTGCAGCATATCAGTATACATCAGTGCAGCCTATCATTGCCCATCAGTGCAGCATATCAGTATACATCAATGCAGCCTATCATTCAGCTCTCTGCTCAGGGAGCCCTGAAAACCAAGCCATCTGCAGTGTTAGATCGCTCGGTTCTCAGTGTTATAGGGACAGATGCTGCATCCACCTAGGCGAGTGTGATTGGGGGAAAAAAAAGTCCATACTTCTCTTTTAATATTAGGTGGGTAGTCATAAAGTTATGGCTGATCAGTATACAGTGCCTTGAAAAAGTATTCATACCCCTTGAAATTTTCCACATTTTGTCATGTTACAACCAAAAAGGTAAATGTAATTTATTGGGATTTTATGTGATAGACCAACACAAAGTGGCACATAATTGTGAAGTGGAAGGGAAATGATAAATGGTTTTCGAAATCTCTTACAAATAAATATGTGAAAAGTGAGTCAATGCACCTTTCACTGCAATTACAGCTACAAGTCTTTTTGGGGATGTCTCTGACAGCTTTGCATATCTAGAGAGTGACATTTTTGTCCATTCTTCTTTGCAAAATAGCTCAAGCTTTGTCAGATTGGATGGAGAGCGTCTGTGAACAGCAATTTTCAAGTCTTGCCACAGATTCTCAATTGGATTTAGGTCTGGACTTTGACTGGGTCATTCTAACACATGCATATGTTTTGATCTAAACCATTCCATTGTCGCTCTGGCTGTATGTTGTATGCCTGTATTTGGTTCTGCTGGAAGGTGAACCCTCCACCCCAGTCTTTTCAGGTTTTCTTCTAAGATTGCCCTGTATGTGGCTCCATTCATCTTCCCATCAACTCTGACCAGCTTCCCTGTCCCTGCTGAAGAAAAGCATCCCCACAACATGATGCTGCCACCACCATGTTTCACAGTGGGGATGGTGTGTTCAGGGTGACATAGCGTTGTGCTTTTAGGCCAAAAAGTTCAATCTGACCAGAGCACCTTCTTCCACATGTTTGCTGTGTCCCCCACATGACTTCTCGCAAACTGCAAACAGGACTTCTTATGGCTTTCTTTCAACAATGGCTTTCTTCGTGTCACTCTTCCATAAAGGCCAGATTTGTGGAGTGCACGACTAATAGTTGTCCTGTGGACAGATTCTCCCACCTGAGCTGTGGATCTCTGCAGCTCCTCCAGAGTTACCATGGACCTCTTGGCTGCTTCTCTGATTAATGGTCTCCTTGCCCGGCCTGTCAGTTTAGGTGGACGGCCATGTCTTGGTAGGTTTGCAGTTGTGCCATACTCTTTCCATTTTCGGATGATGGATTGAACAGTGCTCCATGAGATGTTGAAAGCTTGGGATTATTTTTTTTATAACCCAACCCTGCTTTAAACTTCTCCAACTATATCCTAGACCTGTCTGGTGTGTTCCTTGGCCTTCATGATGCTGCTTG
This sequence comes from Lithobates septentrionalis, assembly GCA_037952835.1. NCBI lineage: Eukaryota > Metazoa > Chordata > Amphibia > Anura > Ranidae > Lithobates > Lithobates septentrionalis. The sequence continues at coordinate 1,144,603 of JBBDGP010000441.1, read as the reverse complement.
TTCACTAATGCCTCGTTTCCACCGAGCGGATCGGTTCGGGTCGGATCGGTTTGGACGGCCTAGAATGGTTCGGCCTATTCAGGCGAGCGTTTCCACTGCAAGTCGGACCGACAGGGGCCATACGTGGGTTTAGAAAAAATGCCGTCATGGCGTCACAAGTCCACCAATCAGTGTAAAGTATCGTAGCTCCGCCCTAACCGAACCGTTCCATTTTCTATGGCCCCACATCTATAGCAGGACCCTGAATGGAACGGTTCGGTTCAGTTGTATGGGCCGCTTTCATAATGGAAACACCCAAAATAGCGTACCGTACCGAACCGAACCGATCCGCTCGGTGGAAACGAGGCATAAGGTTCTCAAAAACCTCTGCGGGCTTCACAGAACAGCTGTATTTATACTAAGATTAAATTACACACTGGTGGACTCTATTTACTAATTAGGTGACTTCTGAAGGCAATTGGTTCCACTATATTTTAGTTAGGGGTACCAGAGTAAAGGGGGCTGAATACAAATGCATACCACACTTTTCAGATATTTATTTGTAAAAAAATAAATCATTTATCATTTTCCTTCCACTTCACAATTATGTGCCACTTTGTGTTAATCTATCACATAAAATGCCAATAAAATACATTTTATGTTTTTGGTTGTAACATGACAAAATGTGGAAAATTTCAAAGGGTATGAATACTTTTTCAAGGCACTGTAGATGTAGGAACCTATATTCACATGTTCTGGTCTTCCCTACAGATCCACAGCTATTGGTCCAACATCCTAGTTTCTATTACTTCTAAAATGCATATAACCCTACAGTTGAACCCTGTCTTGCCAATTTTCAATGTAGGAAAAATCCATTGCCAATGTAGTACAGATGTACAACCTAACAAATTTAAAAATTGCTGCAGACATTCAAGCAACTTGGACTCAATGTTGGAGTAGAAAGGTGGCCCTTTGTCCTCCCTCCCATTCTTTCTTTCAGCTAGTGCCCATCAATAAATGCAGCTTGACTGTGCCCACCAATAAATGCAGCTTGACTGTGCCCACCAATAAATGCAGCCTGACTGTGCCCATCAATAAATGCAGCCTGACTGTGCCCATCAATGCAGCCTCACTGTGCCCTCAATTGCAGCCTCACCATTGCCTGGATCACACACAGCGGGCATCTCCTGCTGTGTCACAGAGCTTTGATATGGATATCCCGGCACGCCCGTCCTCCTCCTCTAGCGGCCGCTGTAACAAAGTCCCACCTTTTAGACTGATAGGCGGCACACTGATCCAATGCCGAGAAATTGAATCCGTGTGCCGCCTATCACAGTTTGCCATTGGAGAAGGCGGGAGAGGAGGACGGGTGCGCCGGGATATCCATATCAAAGCTCCGTGACACAGCGAGAGATGCCCGCTGTGATCCAGGCAATGGTGAGCAGCCGCCCTGGGCATTCCAGATGCAAGCTCCGTGACATCACAATTACTGCCCAATGCCCATGGTTTTCATCAAAAACCCATCAGTGTGCCCATTAAACGCAGCCTCACTGTGCCCATTAAACGTAGCCTCACTGCTCCCATCAAATGCAGCCTCACTGTGCCCATGAAATTAGGCTGTGCCCATCCATCAAATGCAGCCTCACTGTGCCCATCAATTTCATCCTCACTGTGCCCATCAATTTCAACCTCACTGTGCCCATCAATTTCAACCTCACTGTGCCCGTCTATTGCAGCCTCACTGTGCCCGTCTATTGCAGCCTCACTGTGCCCGTCTATTGCAGCCTCACTGTGCCCGTCTATTGCAGCCTCACTGTGCCCGTCTATTGCAGCCTCACTGTGCCCGTCTATTGCAGCCTCACTGTGCCTGTTTATTGCAGCCTCACTGTGCCCATCAAATGCAACCTCACTATGCTCATCAAACACAGCCTCACTATGCCCATCAATTTCAGCCTCACTGTGCCCATCAAATGCAGCCTCACTGTGCCCATCAAATGCAGCCTCACGGTGCCCATCAAATGCAGCCTCACCAGTGCCCATCAAATGCAGCCTCACCAGTGCCCATCAAATGCAGCCTCACTGTGCCCATAAATAAATACAGCCTTACTGTGCCCATGAAATGCAGCCTCACTGTGCCCGTCTATTGCAGCCTCACTGTGCCCGTCTATTGCAGCCTCACTGTGCCCGTCTATTGCAGCCTCACTGTGCCCGTCTATTGCAGCCTCACTGTGCCCGTCTATTGCAGCCTCACTGTGCCCGTCTATTGCAGCCTCACTGTGCCCGTCTATTGCAGCCTCACTGTGCCCGTTTATTGCAGCCTCACTGTGCCTGTTTATTGCAGCCTCACTGTGCCCATCAAATGCAACCTCACTATGCTCATCAAACACAGCCTCACTATGCCCATCAATTTCAGCCTCACTGTGCCCATCAAATGCAGCCTCACTGTGCCCATCAAATGCAGCCTCACCAGTGCCCATCAAATGCAGCCTCACCAGTGCCCATCAAATGCAGCCTCACTGTGCCCATAAATAAATACAGCCTCACTGTGCCCATAAATGCAGCCTTACTGTGCCCATAAATGCAGCCTTACTGTGCCCATGAATTGCAGCCTCACTGTGCCCATCAATGCAGCCTCATTAGTGCCCATCAATAAATGCAGCCTGACTGCGCCCATCAAATGCAGCCTCCCGATTGCTTGGATCACACACAGCAGGCATTTCCCGCTGTGTCACAGAGTTTTGATATGGATATCCTGGCGTGCCCGTCCTCCTTTCCCTCCTCCTCCTCTAGCGGCCCCTGTAACAAAGTGACTGTGATGGGCAGCACACTGATCCAATGGCGGGAAATTGAATCAGTGGGTCGCCTATCACAGTGGTGAGCGGCCGCCCTGGCATTTCAGATGCAAGCTCAGTGACAAGCGGAGAGGAGGAGGGAGGGAAGGGAGAACTATGACAGATGTCATCAATACAATCGTGATTCAGTTTTTCTCGACATCGATGTTGAATCGTTGAAGGCTGAATCGCGATGCATTGGTTATACGATTACACCCCTAGTGTTTACTACTCTGTTTATTTACTAGATAGATTCACCCATGCTTTTCACTTTTGTTATATTGGAAACATTCCATTTTTGTGTTGTGAATGTTAGGTATGTGCCCATACATACCACTACACACATTTATTTTCACCTGCAGAAGTGTTTACATGCATGTAACTGCATATGTTCACTGTATTCTAACTGTGATCAGACCAATATTAAATTCCATAGTCAAAGCGAGAGGATTGTGACCCAAAAACATCAGCTAACAGTTGATCACTGTCATTTGACATTGATCACCCGACAAAGCCGCTTTGATATGTCTTGTTCGGGTTCTTGCTGCCCTGGTATAGAGAAGGATACAGAAGACATCCTGAGCTCAAGCCTTTTGGACCTATGTATTATTTGTGATACCATCATCCATATGTGATTGGCATATTTGCGGCAAGACAGAATACACCTATCAATTGATGATGAATGGACCAATTGGTTAAAGTTGGACGTGCGAGTTGGAGAGACCATACGTGTTGATGTAGCGTGGCACCCAGGGTGGGGACCCTGAACGGGAATGAAGAGTTGAAGCCAAACTACTGGTTGGGAATTATCACCGACTGAAGGTGCAAGCACCAAAGTAAATCCCAAGTCCAGCACTGTAGCAGCATAACTTGTCTATAAAGGGGCAAAGGAGTACTGCCATGTTTGCTAACACATTGCCTTTGCCTATGTAACAGTTGGAGAACTGTGATATAGAGATGCAAAGGAACTGTCAATTTATCGCCCCTCTACTTAAGCAAAAGATGTTCTGATTTAGTAACAACAATTGGTCGGATTTACTTGTGAGAAGAGAGTGCTTCTACAGTGAATGGGAATGGGGAAGGAAGTGTAACCCTCAAGTTAACCTTCTGGGCTATGAAGAGTAAGAAGTAAAAGGAGGTTATGTTGGGGTGGGGTGGGGGGGGGGGGTAGACTAATGGCTGCTCTTCTAGCTCTCCTTTAGATTGCATGCTCCAGGAGCAGGGCCCTCCCGTCCCTTCTGTATTGTAATTGTACTGTCCCCCCTCTACATTGTAAAGCACTGCGTAAACTGTTGGCACTATATAAATCCTGTATATTAATAATAAGCAGCAGGGTCCCTACATTAGGGCCCGTTGTGTAACGGAACTCTCCTAGGGACTGTGGCCTGGACCACAATGTGTGAGGCCTGTAAAAGTATACAGTCGCTTCCATCAATGCCTTCAGACTGTCCCTTGTGCTTTAATTTTGCATTTTGGTTTTGTAGTTAAATTCAAGGATTAACAAATCTGTGCCTTTGCAAATAAGCCCTTTTATGAGTTCAATTGCTTTCCTCCCCCTATTTTTTTGTTTTTTTTTGTTTTTGTTTTACATGCTGGCTGGTAAGCAGAATCACATGCTTGCATCTTACTCATAGGGGTTCCATTGGTGAGTTTATCCTGCCAGAGTTACTAGGACAGACGTTACAAAGCCAAGTCTGGGAGGTTGATTTACTAAAGGCAAATATACTGGGCACTTTTAAGTGCAGTTGCTCTAGATCTGAGGGGAAGCTCTTCTGGTTTCTATCATCCAATTTTATTTTTCTTGCATGTGATTGAGTATTCTTAGAAAATGAAATAAAACTTCACTTTGCAAAGCACTGGAGCAAGTGCACTTGGAGTGCATGGTATATTTGCCTTTAGTAAATCAACCTCATAGTGTCACTAGTGAGTGAACCGTTTTTCCATAATGTAGAACCAATGCAGCTGCAGAAGAGTGAAACCAAAATGAGAGTTTTCATGAATGGTGTCCCCAAGTAATATGTCACTGGACAATTCCAGCCACTGGTATCCTTTTAAATATGAAATCTCCAGATTTCCGGAAGCCAAGCACCTGGCATTTTCAGAAGATGATTTTTGGAATTTCACCTTCATATTTTGGTTATTAACGTATGGGCATTGTAGAATTGCAGTGCTTTCACACCTCTTGTCTTGTATTGTTCAGGTACCTGGAGGGCCGAGTGTTTGTGGTAGAAGTACTTCCAGACAGCCAGGCTGAAGTAGATGAAGTCGTTCTTGCAGGAGACATTATTGATGAAATTAATGGCGTCTCACTACGTCATGCATATAATGGACAGGTGAGGATTATGGGATTAGTCTGATTAATGCAGAGTGAGCATTCTAAGCATTGTGTGGCAGTAGTACCCAGCCCATATAACCCTTATGGTAGACTTTTGTTCCTATACAAAGCACAATCAGCACTTAGACCTCATGCACATGACACTTGAAAAGTTTCAAAATACTCACCGTTGCTCAACCCTGGATGTCTTCAGTTTTTCTGTGCAGATGGATGGCGCTTGTTTAAATTGCACACAATCCATGTACAGGGATTTACTCCATGCGCAAGTTTACAGTGTATATACGTGTACAGCTAGCGTACAGCCATTGCGGAAACGCGCTAGCTGCAATTTATGTTGTATGGCCTTAGCATAAACTGCTGTTGTGTAGTCCATATTGACCACATACTTCCACTAGATAATGGCAGGTGCAATCTGATTGGTTACCACAATAGAGACAGTTTTCTTATGCAATAGTTTTTTTACATGGCTATTAAGATTCTAGGTTCTCAAGACAGGCAAAGGACTAAGAATAACAAATATTATTTTCTTCCCCTTTCTTTGTAACTTTGGAATTTTGCTTATAAATATTTCAGTTATATGATTGAGTGGAGAACTCCTCTCCTATTCATATGTTCACCAGGTTAAATCAAAAGTTAAAGGGTAACTCCACTTTCGTGGGGAAAAAATTAGCAAAAAAAAAAAATTATAAAATGGCGTATACAATTGCGACACAAGTCATATTGTAATTGAATGTTATTAAAAATGACCTTTCCTTGTCAATCTGCAGCTCTGTCATTTTCTTAAAATGCAATGCAATATGGCTACCTGGTGGATTGAAACAGGGGCGTAACTACCACCATAGTGACCCATGCGGGCGCTATGGGGCCCGCAGCCGAGTGGGGCCCAGTGAGGATGAGAGCACCGCCGGCACAGTCTCCCAGCCAGGGGAAGAGAGAGGAGAGAAAGAGGCGAGCTGTCCGTATCAGCAGAGAGCTGAATTGCCCGATGTAATAGCTTTCATTAGAACTTCCAGTGTTCCCGGGGCTCGCGTCACATAGCTCCACCTCTTGGCCCGGCGCCTTTGATAGACAGAACGCCGATCCAATGCGGGACATGTGATGTCATCAAAGGCGTCGGGCCAAGAGGTGGGGCTATGTGACGATGAGCACCGGGAAGACGGGAAATTCAAATGAAAGCTATTACAGCGGGCAATTCCGCTCTCTGCTGATCCGGGTGGCTTGCCTCTTCCTCTGCATAGGTGAGGCTGTATGGGGCACAGGCAGACCAGGCTGTATGGGGCACAGGTCACGCTGTATGGGGCACAGGCAGACCAGGCTGCATGGGGCACAGGTCACGATGCATGGGGCACAGGTCACGTTGCATGGGGCACAGGTCACGTTGCATGGGGCACAGGTCACGCTGCATGGGGCAGCTGTGGGGGGGGCTGTTTGCAGGGGGGCCCCATACAACATTTTGCTATGGGGCCCTGCTATTTCTAGTTACGCCCCTGGATTGAAATGTGGCCAGTTCCGGCTGAACTTTGATCTGTCTATGGCTGCCTTAAAGCTGAGTTTCACCCAAAAGGGGGAGTTCTGCTTTAAGTCCTCCTCTCCTCCCTCCTCTACCACATTTGGCAGGTAAACTTTTTTCAGGGGGCAGTGGGTACCTATCTTTGACAAGCATTTGCTCCCACTTCCTCTTTGATCGCCTTGGTGATCCAATGCAAAATTCTTCCCCCGACCTTCCCACAGTCTTCTCGGACATGTCCTTCCCGCAGCACTATGATTATTCTCCAGGAAAAATCTACTAGTGGATGGCCAGTCAAGTAAAAACCAGCTACTTACAGTAGTTGCATTAATCCGTGCATTTTATATCTGCCCAGAGTTCAGGTTTATACTTTGTTAATGTGCCTGTTTACGGAGCTCAATTACACACAGCTGAAAAAGATGATTGATTCACACCCTCTTCTTCCTCTCTCTCTTTCTGATCTGTATGACTTCTTAAAGTAGAATTACAGCTTTCATTTGAAAATGATTGTTGAATGATTCATTGTACAGGCTGGCACAGTACTAGGTAAAGTGAAGGGGGAGCCTCTAGTATTCCGGATAATCCGTTGGTGCTGGAAAGACGGGGAAGTGTTCCGTCCCCTAATCCCTTACATAAGAGCTATTCAGGAGCGGGTCTCAAACTTTCAACTCCAGCAGAGGCCCAGAAACCAGGAGAGCGACCAAGATCGTCCCCAGCAGGACGGCAGGTGACACCTTGATGGTGGCGGTGGAGGGTGACCTCTCTGAATTCCATTATTTATCACTTTTATTTTGCATTTCCTCCACAGACTTCTATATTTTGTCAAGTATCTTGGACATGCTCATGTTGGAATGGTATGTATGTAGAGAATTTTTTGTTTAGTACTTTGTTGTTGGATTGCTTACCACAAATCAAAAACATTTTAAAATGTATCTAAAGCCATTTTTTTTCCTTTTTTTTTTTTTTTGGGATAAATGGGTGAAAGGTTAAGTCCTCTGTGAGGTTGTTATTGATGCCTGTATTCACACTGGGGAAATGTACTCTTTCCATGCGTCTTGCTGGCTGCTGTCATTGGGACAGAAAGTGGGAAGAAAAAATATCCAACATTTTGAGTTGTCACCAGAACAGGAGCTTGTTCTGGGAACAACTGTCTAAGTGGGTGTTTACCTTATTTTGTATAGATTTTCTCTCACTTCCTGTTGTGTCTGCATGGCAGTTAGTGAAGAGAAATTTTCTCAATAGGAAAAGGAAGAGTGTGACATAAGGGCTACTGCTGTGAGTAGGGTCTGTGACTGCTGGAGGACACTAAAAAGTTAGCTCTGCTATAGAATGGAGGAGTAGGAACTGATCTCTGTCAAATTTTCAGCTCAAGGGGTCCCTCAGGAAGAAGATAGGGCTGAGGAAAGTGACGTAACACAATCTGAGAGCAAAAAGGACTCACTTGAGGTGAAGAATGTGAATTGGAGTGGAATATCATTCCCAAGCAAAGGCTTCTATCAGACTAGGAATCTGAATCCCCAGAGTGCATGAATACCAACTAAACCTGGAAGATGCGCAAAGAATAATGAGGGAGACATCTGGATAGATGTTCAATTACATGATGGGACAAGGACAGGGGCATAGGTAGCATGGCGCAAAATGAGATAAACCTAATAGTCTATGTAAAAGGGAACTACGAACAGATGCTGAATTTAAGTATTGACAACTGTAACAACGGACCATATGTTGGATAATCCACTATCTGGATAAAATGTATTGTTTCATGTTTGAATGTACTGCTTGTTTTTTGAGCAATAAAAACCTTTTGATTAAAAAAAAAAAACCTGGAAGATGCACAATGAGGTGCAGTAATATCACGAGGGTGAGGGGGGTCAGCTAAAGGTGGGGCCCTACTCAAGGCTCCAGAGTTGGGGCAGCAGAGGAAAACTATCCAAACTGCAAGGAGATCAACTAGCAAGGGACCCAGCAGGATGAACAAACAGTCCCCCTACTTATATAAGTGGGGGCACACCTTCATGCAGAAGTCTGAGCGGATAAAGTACCTCTAGTTTCTAGAGCTATGGCTTTGTCAGAAGGTAGATTCTGATTACTACTGCAGTTGTGCCTCGTAGGTGGATGAAGGTTGGGGTTTCTCTGCCCTAGTCACAGATCTGTGTTGGGGCAGGCACACAGAATGGTCACCAGTGTCCTTGGGAATGACAATGTCAAGGACAGGTCCAAAAATACATTCTTTGTCTTGTGGGCAAGTTAGATGTCCCTTGAGTATATTCTCAGCGTCCCAGGCAGGTTACCAGAGTGCCCGATACATAAAGTTGGTTCCATATATATTTGGACACCGGCACAATTTTAGTTTTTTCAGGTATTTACCAAAACATATTCAAGCTATAGATATATAATGGATATGGGCTGAAAGTGCACACTCTTATGTTTAATTTGAGGGTATGTACATCCAAATCGGAGGAAGGGTTTAGGAATTACAGCTCTTAAAGGGGTTGTAAAGTCTAAACGTTTTTTCCCTTAATGCATTCCTTGCATTAAGGTAAAAAAAATGTTTAGGTGTCAGCATCGCCCCCTTAGCCCCCCTTTACTCACCTGAGACCTCATTCGAACCAGCGCCATACACATCTGCAGCTCTTCTCTCCCCTCACTTCTGAATCTTGCTGGGCGTTGGGGCACCGGGAGCCATTGGCTCCCAGTGCTGTCAATCAAATGCAGTGACGAGGAAGTGGTGGCGGGGCCTAGTCCTGTTGTCTGTGTCAATGGACTCAGCAGAGGGACTCTGGAGTGGGCACTGGCCAGAGAGGAGGGGCCAGGAGCCCTGGCGGGGGACCCGAAAAGAGGAGGTTCCCAGCCACTCTGTGTGATTCCATTGCACAGAGTAGGTAAGTATAGACATGTATTTTTTTTTGTTTGTTTTTTTTTTTTAATGTACCTTTACAACCCCTTTTAAGAATAGCCATCACCCCTTTTCAAGGGACCAAAAGTAATTGGACAATTGAATCAAACTGTTTCATGGCCAGGTGCGGGCTACTCCATTATTTCTTCATCAATTAAACAAGTAAAAGGTCTGGAGTTGATTTTAATGCCCCGTACACACGGTCGGATTTTCCGATGGAAAATGTCCGATCGGAGCGTGTTGTCGGAAATTCCGACCGTGTGTGGGCTCCATCGGACATTTTCCATCGGATTTTCCGACACACAAAGTTGGAGAGCAGGAGATAAAATTTTCCGACAACAAAATCCGTTGTCGGAAATTCCGATCGTGGGTACACAAATCCGACGGACAAAGTGCCACGCATGCTCAGAATAAATAAAGAGATGAAAGCTATTGGCCACTGCCCCGTTTATAGTCCCGATGTACGTGTTTTACGTCACCGCGTTTAGAACGTTCAGATTTTCCGACAACTTTGTGCGACCGCGTGTAGACAAAACAAGTTTGAGCCAACATCCGTCGGAAAAAATCCTAGGATTTTGTTGTCGGAATGTCCGAACAAAGTCCGACAGTGTGTACGCCCTACAAGTGTGGTATTTGCATTTGGAATCTATTGCTATGAACCTACATCATGCGTTCAAAGGAGCTGTCAATGCAAGTGAAACAGGCTTCAAAAACAAAACAAATCCATCAGAGATAGCAGCAACATTGGGAGTGGCCAAATCAACAGTTTAGTACATTCTGAGGAAAGAAGAGCACACTGGTGTGCTCAGCAACATAAAAAGGCCTGGTAGTCCATGGAAGACAACCGTGGTGGAAGATTGCAGGATCCTCTCTATGGTAAAGTAAAACCCATTCACAACATCCAGACAGGTGAAGAACACTCTCCAGGAGGTGGGCGTATCATTGTCAAAGTCTGCAATCAAGAGAATACTTCACAAGAGCAAATGCAGAGCATTCACCACAAGGTGCAAACCATTCATAAGCCTGAAGAATATAAAAGCCAGATTAGACTTTGCCATAAAGCATCGAAAAAATCCAGACCAGTTCTGGAAAAGCATTCTTTGGACGGATGAAACTAAGATTAATCTGTATCAGAATGACGGGAAGAAAAAAGTGTGGAGAAGGCTTGGAACAACTCATGATCCAAAGCACACAACGTAAAACATGGTGCAGGCAGGTGATGGCATGGGCATGCATGGCTTCCAGTGGCACTGGGTCATTGGTGTTTACTCATGATGTGACAGAAGACAGAAGCAGCCGGATGAATTCTGCAGTGTTTATAGATATACTGTCAGCCCAGATTCAGCCAAATACAGCAAAGTTGATTGGACGGCGCTTCACAGTACAGATGGACAATGATCCAAAACACACTTCAAAAGCAACCCAGGAGCTTTTGAAGAAAAAGAAGTGGAATATTCTGCAATGGCCGAGTCAATCACCTGATTTCAACCCATTTTGAGCATTCATTTCACTTGCTGAAGGCAAAACTAAAGGCAGAAAGACCCACAAACAAAGAACAACTGAAGACCGCTGCAGTTAGAGCCTGGCAAAGCATCAGAAAGGAGGAAACCCAGTCTTTGGTAGTGTCCATGGGTACCAGACTTCAGGCAGTCATTATCAATAAACAATTTTCAACAAAATATTAAAAATAGACATTTTATTTATGATTATATTCATTTGTCCAATTACATTTGAGCCCCTGAAAATGGGGAGACTGTGTATAAAAAATGGTTGCAGTTCCTAAAATTTGTACTTGATATTTATGTTGAACCCCTTGAATTAAAGCTGAAAGTCTGCACATCAAATTCATTTGGATTGTTTCATTTTGGCTCTGTATGCCACCAGAATAAAATTAAAAGTATGAAAATTTGTTCCTGTGTCCAAATATATATATATGGACCTTACCCCCATGCAAGACACAAGCTTAGATGCTTATAAGAGGCCACCACAATAGAAGCATAGTGGTGGCGTTCATCGTGATTGAGACTAGATTTACTTCAGGAGACAATGTGTTTTTTTTATTTTGACACTTATTTTTTTGGTGAACGAGTAGTGGTATAATGTAATTTGTTAAAGGGGGCTTGCAAATTCCGATAACTCCCCGCCCCCAGACTCCCGCAATCTCCACCCAGGGCTATGGGGCAGAGGCCCTTTCCTTGTCCCTTGTCGTTATTTCCAAACAAAAATGTTGTCCGAATTTTGATTCAGAATGAAAGGAACTGCACATCCCTAACTAACACAGTACACAAAGTCTGAAAAGCACCACATTACAAACTCTAGTGCCTGAAGATCACATTCCAGACTAGCCCCACAGCCTTCGGTCCATTGAGGGTCCATGTACAGCCTCCAAAGCTGTTGCTGAGGATATGCCGATCTGGATAGTTGCTGTGTAGAGACTAGCTAAAGCAGCATTTTTGGATTCTTGATTAAAGTCACCAGAATAAAAAACATCTACGGTGTACCAAGTATCTTGACTGAACGAAAAATTGTAGCCAGGTGTTTGGCTAGAGACAGAGAGGGATTCAGGCCGCTGTGCTGCAGTACTCTCTGTGCTCCCAATGGATTTCAGGCTGAATGGGTTAACACTACCTCGTCTAGATCCACCAGGAGGGGTTGAGGGGATAAAGTTCGGGAAAGAAACTCTACTATGGCAGTTAATGAACTATTGGAATACACTTCCCAATGTGAGCCAGGTATAAAGAGAGAGAGACAGAGAGAGATCTGTATTTTCACAGGCTGAATAACAAAGGATTTCCTCTTTGCTGCAAGGAGACCCAGGTGTGCACATTGCTGCTTCTGTGTGCACATCAGCTTTCTTCATACAAGCCTGTGGTCAAGACAGAGATAGGAGTACTGGGTGATGAGAACCAGAGATGCTTCAGGCAGATCAGAATTGAGCTGACCTCTGAACAGTGGGACCCATGATGCTGTATGGCTGGGACTGGTGAGAGGACACTGCTGCCATTAAACGGTTGCTGCTAGCAGAAACTGAACACATAGGGAATGGCCATCTAACTAGCAGCATTGTTTACTGAATGCAGACTTTGCTGGGACTTTATGTGCACCACCATAAAGACTAATCCCCAATGCTAGCCGGCTGAAGAACTAGGGCTAAAGACTTATCATTCAAATGGCTGCTACACAAGAACTTTACCTTTTGTCCATAATAAGAGGTACGTCTTTAGGGAGTCTTAAATTTCATCACTGACATTCCTATATAGAGTGCACTCTAAAGTGGATATAGCCTACTGTTTACGGAGGAGTTATCGCAGTATTGAGTATCATTGCTATTACTGATTTCTAATGCCATTACTTATTGCTGATTTTGTAGATTACCAGGTTTACGCTAATTTACCTGCATAGAACATTCTGTGCTGCTATAGCCTAGTGAACATATTGTCTAGTGAACTGTGATAGACTTAATCCTTTACGTACTCATTATTTGTGTGCATACTGCTATTTACTGCAACCCGTAACAATATATTGGGTTTGCTTACTACTAACCAGCCTGGAGTTTTCTATTTGATACTGAACTTTAGTTGTGTGCAGGGTATCTATATATTTGCACTCCCAGTAGCAGCGCAGTATCCATTTGCTTAACCTGGTGCATCAGTAAGGCTGAGGTTATTCTCAGAGTCGAGGTAGAACAGAGAACCCAATCCACCAAGCTGCTCCTGTGGGGGTAGCGCTACAAAATAACATGAAAAATAAGCATAAAAAGGCTAACAAAATATGGTTAGACTTTTTTTCTTTTTTTCCCAGGAGAACTGAAACGGCATACAATCTCCTATTACACTAGCATTAAGTTTAAAGGCGGGGGTTATACGAGGACTGGCTTAACCACTTAAAGACCCCCCACCACATATATACTGCGGCAGGGTGGCTCTACTGCACAAAACAACATACCTGTACGTCATTTCGTGCAATAGATACTGTGGGCATGCGTGTGCACGGAGCGGGAGCCAATCAGCAAGTCTGGCAGACCCAATGTCCGTCAGCTACCCACGATCACTCCACAGAGAGGAAAAACAGGGATCTGCCTATGTAAACATGCTCCTTGTAAGCAGGAACAGTGATCTCTGTGATCTTCCTGTCAGTCCATCCCCCACAGTTATGCCGCGTACACACGAGCGGACTTTGCGGCAGACTTTGCCCGGCGGACGGGATTTCGTCGGACAATTCGATGTGTGTGGGCTCCAGCGGAATTTGTTTTCTCAAAAGTTGGACGGACTTAGATTTGAAACATGTTTTAAATCAATTCGTCGAAATCGAGTCCGGTCGAAAAGTCCGCTCGTCTGTATGCTAGTTCGACGGACAAAAAGCCACGCTAGGGCAGCTATTGGCTACTGGCTATGAACTTCCTTGTTTTAGTCCGGTCGTACGTCATCACTACGAATTCGACGGACTTTGGTGGATTGTGTGTAGGCATGTCCTTTCATTCAGAAAGTCCGTCATAAAGTCCGTCAAAGTCCGCCGGGCAAAGTCTGCCGTAAAGTCCGACCGTGTGTACGCGGCATTTGAAAACACTCCCAAGGAACACTGTTAACCCTTTGATTGTCCCTGATGGTAACCCCTTGCCTGCCAGTGTCATTTATACAGTGTCATTGCATTTCTTCTAGCACTGATCACTGTTTTGGTGTCACTGGTCCCCAAAAAGTGCCAGTGTCAGATTTGTCTGCCGCATTGTTGCAGTCCCACTAAAAATTGCTGATCACCGCCATTACTAGTAAAAACAAAACAAAAAAAAATTAAAAGTCCATAAATCTCTCCCGTAGTTTGTAGACGCTATAACTTTTGCGCAAACCAATCAATATATGCTTATTGGGATTTTTTTACCAAAAATATGTAGAAGAATACATATTGGCCTAAATTGATGAAGAAATTAGATTTTTTTTTAAATCTTCTTTTTGGATATGTATTATAGCAGAAAGTAAAAAATATAATTTTTTTTCAAACTTGTCGGTCTTTTTTTGTTTATAGTGCAAAATAGTGATCAAATAGCACCAAAAGAAAGCTCTATTTGTGGGAAAAAAAGGACATCAATTTTGTTTGGGTGCAGTATCGCACGACTGCCAGTTAAAGTAACGCAGTAATGTATCATGGCCTGGTCATGAAAGGGGCAAAACCTTCTGGGGCTGAAGTTGATAAAGAAGAACTTCAGCCTTTCCCACCCCTCCAATATTTGTTTTCCCCTGCTTACTTGATACTGTGTTCTGCACAGTAAGGATACTCGCCTAGCCAACGGATCGAGCATTGACCTGCTGAGATCCTCTTCTCTGCAGACAGTGCATGGGTCCGGCACTGCCATGTTGCCTCCTGACAGCTGCTGGCTTTTCCGGGTGCAGGCGCGCAAGGTCTGCCCCCCCACCTCCTTGCTAAATGGGACTGCACATCATGCATCCCAGGAGGCACCCGGGCACCGGCGTCATTCGCCTAGGCGAAAGTGGGAAGGTAGGGGGGCGGACTAAGGCTTTTAGCAAGAAAAGCAATTAAACCGAAAAAAACCTGATATCTGTGTTGCGGAGGGGGGGGGGGGGGGCTGAATTAAGAGAAGGAGAGTGCCGCGGGAGGGTGAAGGTCCATTTTTTTAAAGATTTTTTTTTTTTTGCTTTCTAGTGTCACAATGCCCTGTAGGTGGCAGTTTAACCTTGTTTTAAGTTCTAAATTCCTGTGTCCCTCAATGGACGATTAAAAAAAACCTTTTTCTTGGCTTTAAATAGCATAGCAGTCTGTGTCCCGTTTGAGATTTTCTTCACTTTTCTGTCGGAACATGGAAGTGATGGGAAATCTCTCCATTTGGGGACACAGACTGCAACAAAAGATTTTTTTTGCAGTGAACTGGGGAAGGGTTACAACCCTTCCCCAGTTTACTGAAAAAAAGACTTTTGTTCTAGATTATTCTTACTGTATGTGTCTTCCTGTCCATGTAACAACCTCTCGCCTCATGTCTTGTCCTGCTTTCATAGGGACAGGAAGTGGGATGATATCTACCCAAGAGTGTAAGGCCCTATTTACACCTTTGCGTTGGGGAACGTGTGTTCCTGGAATATGTGAAAAAGTGCAACAAGGGTGCTACTCATTTGTAGTGCAATTATGTTTTGCCCCCACCCTAAACGCAGCAAGAAAACATAGAAGCCAAGGTTAGCTTCCAAAAAAAAAAAAAAATACAGTTCGGGTGATTGGAGGGGAGCACCCGATGTCCAAAAAGATCTCACTTGATGAATTTTATAGTTATTTATTGGAGATAAAAGTAAGCAAAAAGATACAGAAGCTACTGTGGTGCGTTTGCCATGCGTAGGACAGCTTATTCAAGTGTATGGGCTGCCCTACACTGTCACATGAAAAACGTGAGGAAAAAAAAAAAAACAGGCCAATCGCCTAGGTGTGAATGGGGGTTTGACAGAAGTTTTTTGGCTGGAGTTGACTATAATATTGGTGAGTTGATGACCCAGAACAAGAATGCAGATTGGGACTTTTCTCTCATTTGCAGGATGCACATGTTGCAGGTCACTGATCTAGAGTATAATTTAAGCCAATACATCAACGTAACAGCCAGGGAACTAGCATTTGCAGATGATTAGCAATAACTGCTCCTGTATTTGCCTGACAGTTTTATATATGGTGTTTAAAGGAGGTGATCCCAGCTTTTGTTGCATGAATAGTAAGCAGCCAGGGTGCTGTCAACAAGAGGCCATACACTAACAAATGACAAGGAGTAAAAAGAATAATACAGTATTGTTGAAAAAAATAATTGCATTTTCGTTTCCATTATTCCATGCAAGTCCTGTGTGTGTGTGTGTGTGTGTGTGTGTGTGTGTGTGTGTGTGTGTGTGTGTGTGTGTGTATATATACTGTATCAGTGGCGGCCGGTGGTAATTTTCTTTTCTTGGGGGGGGCAGCAAACCGTACCCCCCCCCCCCCCCCCCCCCCCCCCCCGTCGTTTGGCCATGTGAGCTCATGGCACAATGCTCTGCGCTCCGAGTCCACCCTATTTTGAAGCCTATTAGAGCCTATGCCTCTAATTAGGTGCTTCAAAAAAACACCCCAGAATGTAATTCAGGCACCCAGCGTCCTGAAAGGGGCCGGACGCATGAATAGGGGGCCATGGCGGCGGTGGATAGATTCATGCTATGCATCCATTATTCATATAGGGGGTGGTGTGGATAGAGGGGTCGGTGCCCGGGCGCCCCTAATGGACGTCCACCACTAACTGTATATGTTATTGTTCATTTAACTAATGATCACATTTTGTTTTGTTTTTTCAAAATAGTTTGGGGGCAAAGAGATCCTGGATCTAGGAATAACTAGGGTGAGAAATCAGAACCCAATACCAAAGGTAAGTGCTATTGTAACTTGGTATTACAGACTTTAGCATTTTTGTGCCACGTAACCTCCTTCTCAGTCTATGGAGGGACACAGCACTTAATTTTCAAGAACTATGGTTTATACAGCCGCCTACATGATGATTGGACACTAGACACAACACCTGGAGGCCAGCCCCATAACAAGTCTTGTCAGGCCACCTAGAAGTTGGGTGACAGATGCACACCGTTGGGATCAGGAGTGCACCACAAGGCAGTGGACCCTACGGCTGACTGCTGCGGATGGGAGTCCGGGTGGTAAGGAAGGCAGGGCCGCTGGGACACCAACACTGATCCCACCGGGGTTAGATCGTAGGATTCCCTGGAGCGCGGAGTCTCCAGCAGGTGTTCACCAGAGCCTCTAGAGGTGAGGATGGACTGGGCTGCAACTGGCTCCAGGTCGCGACCCCCAGGGTTCCCCAGCTCACACCCACAGTAGGCAACAGGAGGATAGGGATAGTAAAGGAATAAGCCAAGGTCAGGGCCACAAGCAGACAAGGACAACACAGTACACGCCAAAGGTTCAGGGTCACAGGCAAACAGGGATAGTCGGGGACACGCCAGAGGTCAGGGTCACGAGCAGACAGGAATAGTCGGGGACACGCCAGAGGTCAGGGTCACGAGCAGACAGGAATAGTAGAGAACACGCCAAGGTCGGTAACAGAAACAAACGTAGAGCACACGGCAGGCAGGAACAGGAAGCCAAACACACAATGGTTGATCAGCAGGGCTGGCCTGCAGTGCAGAGGTTAATATAGAGTTCTCTGATAAGAGCTGGGGTGGAGCCATGCTAGAGGAGAGTTAATTAAAGCAGTCAGGTGAGAGTCGGCTGGTCTGTAACAAAACACGGGCTCACCAAATAGCGCAGATCATACTATTTATTAAAAGGCAGTAAAAAAAAAAAAAAAGAATCCAAGCACACTGGCACAAATCCGCATGAAGTAATCACCTAGGACCTACATCACTAACCTATTCAGGAGGTTTCTAATAAATGCCAGCAAGGATAAGGTCCCCCTGTGTGGTAAAACCTAGGTTGTCATCCCAGCAAGGATAGGCGCAATGTCCATACACATTCTCTCAGCAGACTGTGCTCTTGTGAATACACACAGCCACTGATGTGTTGCAGGCCATGCCACTTCATCAGAGTGGGTGCAAGGCCCTATGAAGCCCAACACATCTTAGCATGCCTACTGTAATTTGGGACCGCAGCAAAGAATGCTTTAGAACCTGCCCTCTATAACCCAGGAACTGGCAGGCGCTATGTAATAACCCGCCCTTGTAATTGAGGCGCCAGCGGGATGACATTATGGAGACCAAACCAAAAGCCCTCTCATACCCCATTTTAAAGTAGAACTAAAGGCAAAACTTTTTTTAGTTTTGGATAAAGTGGAGATGGATTAGAATGCCTGTCAGTTTTTATTTCTGTCTGTGTCCCCACTAAGTAGATTCATTCTCTCTATTTCTCATGTTTATTATTGAAAGTGAAAGTAAAAGAAAAACCGAAATTTTAGGTTGTCCCAAAAAAAAAGTAATAGAGGGGAAATTTTACATTGGGGACACTAGTTCTGGTGACCTGCGGGTTCCCAAGAAATTCCCTTAATTTTCAGGGATTTCCTCTCACTTCCTGTTTGGCTGTGGGACAGGAAGTGAAGGGAAATCACCACAATGGGCACAGATGGGAGAAAAAAAAAATCTGACAGGGATTGTGACCCTCCCTTACTCTATCCAAAATGAAAAAGTTTTGCATATAGTTCTAATTTAATATAGTAGCATACCATTGACATGTAAAAGGTGACCTGGAGCCTTCACAATTTATGCAATTAAAAGAAAAATGTATTGCATACATTGATGAGTTAATTCGTGGGAAAAAAAATGCAAATGACTACACTAACAATGTGAATATATACCACAAGAGGGAATGGAGCTCTGTCCTTCAATGGACTACAAGAAAGGGATTTTATTATAGGAAAAAAATAAATTCTCAAAACCAGAGGGGCAAGCACATCCCAGCAGTAAAATCTGAACCAGTGCCTAAAACCAAGAAAGTTTTGAAAACAGCAGAACTCAGGAGTCCACTTTCCTTTAGGACAACAAGCAGAACTGAGCAAACTAGTTTATGGGTGGTGTTATGATCCTCAGGGGCAGGCCTCCAGGTTTTGTGCTTAGTGTCTAATCCTCCTATAGGTGGCTGTATAACTCATAGTTCATGAATATGAAGTACTGTGTCTGTCAACAGATGATAGAGAAATGTATTTTAGTCTTGTATGAATGATGTAAAAAGGTGTTCTTACGGGCCCAAAAGTACACCACTCAGCGCCAGGGACATATGCAGTTCTGAAACAGTATATTACAGAAACAGTATGAATAACACCAATTTGCTATCACAAAGAGGTGCAAACTCAAAATAATAGTATAAAAGCAGCCGTTTAAAATTGTAGATAAATCATCAAAAATAGTGGCATACCATAATCAGCAAACAAGACTATAATAACACACTAAAAACAGCGCTAATGTTGAGCTAAGACGGATAAATGTGGCCAACTTCACAAGCAAAAGTCCTTTGAGAGAGATGGGCAGTTGAAAAAGTGGTTCAGAAAGTGTTCATAGGTGATCAGAGTATAGAAATTCAGTGTGCACCTTCCACCGATCAATCCAATTCCACCATGTGAGAACACACTCCCCTCAGGGGGTTAAACTCACCAGAGCCTAATAATAATAAGCCTCCAAGGAAAGAAACATCCAAGCCACAAGCCACTGTCGGCACCGCTCCGGAGGAATCCCAGATGATCAGGACTTCTGACCAGGCCATGGATCTCCCTTTTGTGGGTTCAGTTCTGGTTGCTACTGGAAACCGACCGGTAGGGAGTGAGCCAGATCATCAGCCCCCTTGCTACTGAAGGACCTGTCATCCGTCATCCAGTAGCAACCAGAACTGAACCCACAAAAGGGAGATCCATGGCCTGCTCATAAGTCCTGATCATCTGGGATTCCTCCGGAGCGGTGCTGACAGTGGCTTGTGGCTTGGATGTTTCTTTCCTTGGAGGCTTATTATTATTAGGCTCTGGTGAGTTTAACCCCCTGAGAGGAGTGTGTTCTCACATGGTGGAGTTGGATTGATCGGTGGAAGGTGCACACTGAATTTCTATACTCTGATCACCTATGAACACTTTCTGAACCACTTTTTCAACTGCCCATCTCTCTCAAAGGACTTTTGCTTGTGAAGTTGGCCACATTTATCCGTCTTAGCTCAACATTAGCGCTGTTTTAAGTGTGTTATTATAGTCTTGTTTGCTGATTATGGTATGCCACTATTTTTGATGAGTCTTGTATGACTGTCATTGTTTTGCTAGAAGTCATTTTTTATCTGCAGTAACTGAGTCGGAACATACTACATTTTAAATATGTCTTTCATAGGATGTTTTATTGGACATTAAAGAGACGGAATTGGCTGTAAAAGACAAGGAGACATCTGAGGTAAAACAGAGAAATGCCAGCCATATGTTGTGTTCATTGTATACAGGTAGGGTGCCCACGTGTCCCGGATTGCCCGGGACATTCCCGCAATTAGCAGGTCGGTCCCGGGCACCTTCATTCCAGGACAACACGCTCTGCCTCCAGCGTCCAGCTGAGGGGAGCTGAGACCGCCCCTCCACCCGAGCACAGCCGAGTCGAGGGGAGCTGAGACCGCCCGAGCACAGAGCACAGTCGAACCCGCCTTATCCAAGGGGAGCTGAGACTGCCCCTGGGCTTCTAAAAAGACAGACTAATGACAGGGAGAGGGAGGTGGCTACTAGTTTTACATGTGCGTCTTTCCAGAACCGACAGCAGGATAGGTCAGGGATATGCAATTAGCGGACCTCCAGATGTTGCAGAACTACAATTCCCATGAGGCATAGCAAGACTCTGACAGCCACAAGCATGACACCCAGAGGCAGAGGCATGATGGGACTTGTAGTTTTGCAACAGCTGAAGGTCCGCTAATTGCATATCCCTGAGATAGGTGCTAAAGATGCTTGTTCTGGATATACAATGAGGGAAAAAAGTATTTGATCCCCCTGCTGATTTTGGACGTTTGCCCACTGATAAAGAAATGATCAGTCTATAATTTTAATGGTAGGTTTATTTTAACAGTGAGAGACAAAATAACAAAAATATCCAGAAAAACGCATATCAATTAAGTTCTAAATTGATTTGCATTTTAATGAGTGAAATAAGCATTTGACCCCTTCGCAAAACATGACTAAAGCAGGCCATACACGGTCGAATTTCGAACGAATTTTCTTTTCAAAATAAGAAATTTCGTTTTTTTTGTGATCCGATGATGCCACCATTGATTTTCGAAATTCGGCCGACCAAGCCTTCAATTTCACCTCATGTTGCTAAAGAAAAGAATTTTCTTGGCCGGGAATCTTCTTTTCTCTCCGTAAATTTTCTTTTCTTATTACATTTCTCGCACGATTCTCCCATCATTGATTAGAAAATCGTTCGTTTTTCGGAAAATTTCCAACATGTCCGATTCCTCAAATTCGATTGCCGCACGAAAATCGGCCGTTGTTGCAGCCCACTAATGATGCGAAATTCATACGAAAATTCTTTCATACGATTTTCGAAAGAAAATTCTTACGAAATTCGAACCGTGTATGGCCGGCATTAGTACTTGGTGGCAAAACCCTTGTTGGCAATCGGAGGTCAGATGTTGTTGGTAGTTGGCCACTAGGTTTGCACACATCTCAGGAGGGATTTTGTCCCACTCCTCTTTGCAGATCCTCTCCAAGTCATTAAGGTTTTGAGGCTGACGTTTGGTAACTCGAACCTTTTAGCTCCCTTCACATATTTTCTTTAGGATTAATGTCTGGAGACTGGCCACTCCAGGACCTTTTAATGTGCTTCTTGAGCCACTACTTTGTTTCCTTGGCCGTGTGTTTTGGGTCATTGTCATGCTGGAATACCCATCCATGACCCATTTTCAATGCCCTGGCTGAGGGAAGGAGGTTCTCACCCAAGATTTGACAGTACATGGCCCCGTCCATTGTCCCTTTGATGCAGTGAAGTTGTCCAGTCCCCTTAGCAGAAAAACACCCCCAAAGCATAATGTTTCCACCTCCATGTTTGACGGTGGGGATGGTGTTCTTGGGGTCATAGGCAGCATTCCTCCTGCTCCTCCTCCTCCAAACACGGCGAGTTGAGTTGGTGCTAAGAGCTCGATTTCGGTCTCATCTGACCACAACTCTTTCACCCAGTTCTCCTCTGAATCATTCAGATGTTCATTAGCAGACTTCAGATGGGCCTGTACATGTGCTTTCTTAAGCGGGGGACCTTGCAGGAGCTGTAAGATTTAAGTCCTTCACCGTGTAGTGTGTTACCAATTGTTTTATTGGTGACTGTGGTCTCGGCTGCCTTGAGATCATTGACAAGGGAGATTGACAGTTATTTTGTGTTTCTTCCATTTGCAAATAATCGCATCAACTGTTGTCACCCTCTCACCAAGCTGCTTGGCGATGGTCTTGTAGCCCATACCAGCCTTGTGTGCAATCTTGTCCCTGAAATCCTTGGACAGCTCTTTGGTCTTAGCCATGGCGGAGAGATTGGAATCTGCTTGACTGATTGCTTCTGTGGACAGGTGTCTTTTATACAGGGAACAAGCTGAGCTTGGGAGCACTCCCTTTTTAAGGGAGTGCTCTTAAGCTCAGTTTGTTCCCTGTATAGAAGACATCTGAGAACCATAAATCCTGCTGATTGATGGGGGATCAAATACTTATTTCACTCATTAAAATACAAATCAATTTATAACTTTTTTGAAATGCATTTTTATGGATATTTTTTGTTGTTATTCTGTCTCTCACTGTTAAAATAAACCTACCATTAAAATTATAGACCTATCATTTCCTTGTCAGTGGGCAAACGTACAAAATCAGCAGGGGATCAAATACTTTTTTCCCTCACTGTATACAGGATACACTGTATTTTCTTTATGATTAGAACCAAAAAGATAAAAGCTGAAAACATTTTTCTAATCCAGTATGTATGAAATATAAATAATTTGTATTTTCGTATGCAGCCAGCAGGTGGAGCGCTGGGATCCTTATGTTTTCCACACTTTCCTTAACTGCTATGTTGAGAAATGGCC
Organism: Lithobates septentrionalis; assembly: GCA_037952835.1. Lineage (NCBI taxonomy): Eukaryota > Metazoa > Chordata > Amphibia > Anura > Ranidae > Lithobates > Lithobates septentrionalis. Next base: position 1,121,528 of record JBBDGP010000441.1, on the reverse strand, counting down.
AGTTTCTTACAGAGCTCAATAGCTCAAAATGAAGTTTACACACACAGCTGAATACACTTTCATTCTTTTTACTCTGATTGAATCTCCATATGCAGCCACATGAAGAGAGGCAAAACGTGTCTTTAGGTACACTGCTTCTGTTGTGCTCTAGGTTTACAAAACACATATGGGGAAAGGGCCAGAATCTGTAGCAGCTGTGCATAGAAACCAGTCGGCTTCCATCTTTAACCACTTGCCAGCCAGTAACGTACCTGATACGTCATCAGTCTTCAAGTGGTTGTACCGGGATGATGCCTGAAGCTGCAGGCATCACCCTACCACCGTTTTTTTTTTTTTTTTTTTTAGAGCCAGTGGTCGGCTCTCTTCTAATAGCGATCGGAGCAGCTAGCTAGCCGCTCGATTGCCATTACAAACAGCGGGAGGGAACATCCTGGTCAGACACACAAAGAAAACCAGGATCGGTTTTGATCGGCTGTCTATTATGTTAACCCACAAGCGATGACCTGACATCATTTCTGGTTTACCCGGATGTCATTGGCACCATGCAAAAATTGCAAAACCCACCAATATATTCTCTAGGACCGCTGCTTAAAAAAATATATAATGTTTGGGGGTTCTAAGTAATTTTCTCGCAAACAAAAATGTTACATGTAAACAAAAAGTGCCAGAAAAAGCCTGGTCCTTTTTTAATGGTGGTTAATTTTCAAAGCTGAACTGAACAAGCTGAAGACCCTGATTAACCACTTGCCGACCGGCCTATAGCAGTTTTACTGCTACAGGGCAGCCGCGCTGCGCAGAATCACGTGTGTGTGTGTATATATACAGTACATGATCCTGCACCTTTGGGTATTGAGTGTGCGCGCCGGCGATGGCTCGCTCCTGCTGTGAATCTACATAGCGGGAGCTTATCTCAGCGGGTCCCGCGGACCTGATGTCCGCCGACATCCACTGATCATTTGGTACACAGGCAGAACAGCAATCTGCCTATGTAAACAAGGCAGATCGCCATTCTGTCAGTAAGGAAGGCATGAATCTTGTGTTCCTGCAAAGCAGGGACAAGGATCTATGCCTTCCCCTAGTAAAAGCACCTCCCCCACTACAGTAAAACACCAGCTAGGCACACAGTTAACCCTTTGATCTCCCCTGATGTTAACCCCTTCCCAGCCAGTGTCATTAGTACAGTGAAAGTGCATATTTTTAGCACTGATCACTGTAGTGTCAGTTAGTGTACAATTTGTCTGCCACAGTATCACAGTGCCACTATAAGTCGCTGATCGCTGCCATTACTAGTAAAAATAAATAAATAAAAATTCCATAAGTATACCCCATAGTTTGTAGACGCTATAACTTTGCGCAAACCAATTAAAATACGCTTATTGGGATTTTTTTTTATCAAAAACATGTAGCAGAATACATATTAGCCTAAATCTATGCAGAAATTATTTTTTACATTTTGTTATTGGATATATTTTATAGCAGAAAGTAAAAAATATATATTTTTTTTTATTTCAAAATTGTCTGTCTTTTTTTTTTGGTTTTTTTTTTTTTGTTTATAGCGCAAAAAATAAACAGAGGTGATCAAATACCACCAAAAGAAAGCTCTATTTGTGGGGGGAAAAAAGGGCCAAAAATGTTATTTGGGTACATCGTTGCACCCAGCGTTGCGCAATTGTCAGTTAAAGTAACAGTGCCGTATCGCAAAAAACGGACTGGTCAGGAAGGGGGGTAAATCTTCCAGAGCTTAAGTGGTTAAGAACCATGTACAGCTGCTCCAGATTCTGTCTGCTCCAGTTTTAGTAAATTCTCCTAACAGGGGCTTTTTTTTTAATTGACAATTTTTAATACATTTTCCAAGAGATACAAGATAAGAAAAAGGGAATCAAAAGAGATGTTCCAGAAAAAAAATACAACAAACTAGGACAGTTGCTACAGTGCACAGCTGACCAATGTTCAATTAGTTCAATAAACTGTGACTAATAGAAATTTTTTAACTATATCATATTAAAAATGACAATGAAACGATAAGCAGAATGTCAAACTCCAGTCATCTGTCAAGGTTAGGCCCTAGAGGGACCACCCTAGGCTTTAGCAACCCAATTGCAAGAGCCCTGAGAAGAGTAGCACAATATACCATAGAACAAATCTATACGTAAACCAAAAGGAGAGAAAAGGAAAGAAGAAAAAGAGGCAGAGGTATAGCAAACAGATGAGTGGGTAGGACGTGAGCATACCAATTATGGAAGCTAAGAGAGTGAGAGGTTCATGGGGGGGGGTCCTCCCACAAATACCAGGGCTCCCAAATTGAAAAATGCTGCTCCAGCAAGTTGGTGAGTTGGGCTGTAAGAGACTCTATGACTTCCACGTCTTTAATTCTAGCATATAGATTAGTGGAAGTTGGAGGGGTTTGCCTTTTCCACTGAAGGGCAGCAAGGCACCCAGCTGCAGTAAGCCACGCGTATTTGGCGCGTAATATTTTTAGCTAGGTTAGACAGGCTATTGGGCAATAAACCAAGGAGAGACTCAAAGTCTCTGAAGGAGGTCCTGGACCAGTTTCCAGTATGGGAGCAAAAGTGAACAATGCCAATAAATATGGAGCAGAGTACCCTGGTCTTTAAGGCAGCGCCAGTGGGGTTCTGAGGACAAAGGCTAAATGGCTTTAAGATGGGTGGGAGTCATGTATCAGAAAAAACAGCACTTTATAAGCATTCTTCTTGTAGAGGGTGCATATGGAGCTCTTAGCCGCCTGGGACCAAACAATCTGCCACTGTGGCGAACACAGCTCTTCCCCAATGGCCTCCCCCCATTTAAGCATATACTGGTGCTTGCGTAAGGTATCCATTGGGTAAGAATTTGGCAATTTATAAATGTCAGAGATTAGGCCTTTCTGAGATGGACCCTCAAGGACCAGCCGTTCAAATGGGGATAATTTGGAGAAATGTCAATTAGGAGCAAGGATATCTGAAGGTAGCCAAAGAAGGCACTATGGGGAAGGTCATGCTTATCACGCAATTCCGCAAACGACAGGTAACCGGATTAACTAGGTGTCCAAAATGGAAAGGATTCTTCTACAGCCATGGGGAAATCATGGAGAGAGAAAGACTATCAGGCATCCTAGAGGCAGCAGACTGGAGGGAGTGCTTAACGGGCGCATTTATCAAAGGAGTAAACCGTTTACTCAGCAAAGTAAAATTGTGCAGATCATATATTTTGTCAATATAAATAATGCAATTCTGCATGCTCCATATCTATGAGCAATGGTGTCCAAACTGTATTTGTGTTTTTTAAGCTCCAAATACCTTAACGCATATGTGTGTTTGGGTATCCTAAGGGGCCATCAACTTTATTCTATCAGTTTAAATACATCTACAAACAGGAACTTTTTTATTCTACAGGTCATGTTTCAATATCTATACCCAGAGATTTCCAGTGTGGGACGCAGAATGGATAACCGGAAGGTGTTTGCATTATGTGCCGTGTAAGTATTGTGTCAAACACATCTGTGGTATGGTGTAGCATCTTTCAAAAGCTGAACTTCAGTCAATCTGCTAAAAATACAGCTGGAATACATATATGTGAAGTATAATACCTGCCCAAATAGTTCTAATTATGCTTAGCTAGTCTTGTAATCTAGGTTCCCTTGCCAGACAGTATTGCCATGTCATTGACCACCAGTGTGGTTCAACGGTTTAAATGGGTCAAGGATTGTCCCCTCCAGTGGTAGAGGGTGCTGACCCTCCCTCTGCCAGTCTGGGTCCTACACTGCAGGGTTTAACAGAATAGAAATATTTTCTTTCTTGTCAGTTGAGGAACTCAGGAGGTCATATACTGTTGGATTGTGCTGCTGCCTATAGGAAGATTGGACGCTGACAAATAATCTGTAGGCCAGCCCAGGTAACCCCTCTTCTACCCAGCATTCCTCAGTTCTTTACTAGTGTCCTATGAAGATGGACCTCTGTTTCTTCAGCTCTGCTGGGAAAAGTCATTATGCCAAAGTACTTTTTTCTTGGTATACCCATCATGGGATGCTCAGACAATCTCCTGTGAAGAAAGCAATCACTGAGGCTAGGTAGATGACTTCTCAAGATGCTATATGCTTGCAAGATCCCTCTGAGTCTTGCCTCGTCAAGTTTTGGTGTTAGACTTCTTCTGAATGCCTGTCTTTGGTCCTCTTCATTGGCCAGCAGGGATGACATCACTCCTGCACATTCAGTATCTCAGCTGAACTCCTGGATGATGCAAAGAACTGTAAACATGCTTACATGATGACCAGCTAGTGACTGATGTCGAGTCACAGCAATTCCAGGAATTTGTAGATCACTTGCTGAGTTATTGACTTTTTATGCTTTAAAAGTTAGCTACAAAATGACCAATATCATTGCCTACTCATATTATCTAATGCAGTTGCTAAAGGAGTTGTAAAGGCAAAAGGATTTTTTTTTAATCTTAATGCATTAGGATAAAAACCTTCTGTGTGCAGCAGCACCCCCTAATACTTACCTGAGCCCAATCTCTGTCCAGCGATGTCCACGATTCCCTTGGCCATCTGGGACACACTCCTCCTGCTTGGCTGAGACACAGCAGTGGTGCCATTGGCTCACGCAGCTGTCAATCAGTCAGTTAGCCAATCAGAAGGGCGGGGCCGAATGGCAGCTGTGTGTCTGAATGGTTACACAGAGCTGTAGCTCAGCTTGGGTGCCTCCATAGCAAGCTGCTTGCTGTGGGGGCACTCAACAGGAGAGAGGGGCCAGGAGCACAGAAGAGGGACCTGAGAAGAGGAGGATCTGGGCTGCTCTGTGCAAATCAACTGCACAGAGGAGGTAAGTATAACATGTTTGTTTAAAAAAAAAACAAGACTTTACAATCACTTAAGGATTATGGCACACTGGTAATTTGTAACTGTATATAGAAACTATATATATAAAACACAAAGCGCTGTGATGCTAAATAGCTGATAATTACACATAATACCAAGTGAGGCTGCTATCAAAAGAGAGTGTTTTCAGAGTCACTTAAAAAGAATAAATAATGATATTTGAAGCGCTTCACAATGTGCATGAAAATGAATATATAAGAATAAATATAAATAGTCAAATAAATCCAGCGGTGAGTAAAAAATCCAGCAATCAAAATAGTGTAAAATTATAAAAAATTAGTGACACCAAATGTGTAAAAAATCCACATAAAAATAAATATATAGGGATGTATTCAGAAGGTTCAATTATACAGGTGTAGAATCCTGATTGGTATAGAGCTTTTGATCACTAGCAAAGCTGTTTAAAAACACTTAATTAAGGTGCTCATTGATAGTACCAATGTGTTTTTTGCTTCTATTCACAACCAATGTGAGAATCATAAACAGGCAGATAAGAGAAAAAACCAATCATTGTGCAATAGTTAGGATACCAGGCTACACAGGCAAACTTCAATCCACTCACGTGTGCCTTATAATGATAAGGCATATGCAGGTTTTACTATAGCAGTCAGCCGCCTTAGACAGGAGCAGATTCAGTGCAGTACACTGTGATACTGCTGATCTGCACAGAGCGTCCTTGGCTCCTCCCACGCGTTACATCACAGTCACGTGACTTTTTCAAGGATCCTTGAAAAAGTCACGTGACTGTGATGTAACGCGTGGGAGGAGCCAAGGACGCTCTGTGCAGATCAGCAGTATCACACAGTGTACTGCACTGAATCTGCTCCTGTCTAAGGCGGCTGACTGCTATAGTAAAACCTGCATATGCCTTATTATAAGGCACACGTGAGTGGATTGAAGTTTGCCTGTGTACCCTGGTATCCTAACTATTGCACAATGATTGTTTTTTTTCTCTTATCTGCCTGTTTATGATTCTCACATTGGTTGGTTGTGAATAGAAGCAAAAAACACATTGGTACTATCAATGAGCACCTTAATTAAGCAAGTGTTTTTAAACAGCTTTGCTAGTGATCAAAAGCTCTATACCAATCAGGATTCTACACCTGTATAATTGAACCTTCTGAATACATCCCTATATATTTATTTTTATGTGGATTTTTTACACATTTGGTGTCACTAATTTTTTATAATTTTACACTATTTTGATTGCTGGATTTTTTAGGAATTTTTACTCACCGCTGGATTTATTTGACTATTTATATTTATTCTTATATATTCATTTTCATGCACATTGTGAAGCGCTTCAAATATCATTATTTATTTGTATATAGAAACTACTCTCTAGTCATCTACAAGTCACCAGACAAAATCTGAGATTTGTAGCAGACATAGTTGGTGGGGAGACCCTAAGGCTGAAAGACATTTTTTGCCACAGGGGACACATCGCTAGTATCAGAATCCCCAAGGTGAAGTAGTCTTCTCTCTAGTCTTTAGTAATGGAGCAACTGCTTGCTGGTCTAGGCAGTGGGGAAGCAACTTCATAAAAGATGGAGATTGCTTTCAATACTGTTGCTGGCAAGTCATAGTCAATGACAGTATCTCCTGTCTGACACAGCCCTTACAATGAATATGGTAAATAATAGAGATTATGGATATAAAGTTGTGTTCAACATAATAGCAGTCCAACATCTCTAACCAGATCAATCACTGTTTTTAGTATAAATGATATTTCTACATGGCAAATAATTTACTAGTAACTAGCTGCTGATTCTGTTTAACCACTTCCCGCCCACCATATAGCAATATGACGTACGAAAAGTGGTTCTGGTACCCTGACGTCATATGATGCGATCAGGATAACCCGCGATCGCACGCTGATCGTTAATGTGGTGTGTCAATCTGACACACCTCATCTCTGATCTGGGTAAAGAGCCTCTGACAGAGACTCTTTACATGATCAGCTGTGTCCAATCACAGCTGATCACGGTGTAAGCAGGAAGAGCCGTCTATCGGCTTTTCCTCCACTCGCGTCTGACGGACGCGAGTAGAGGAGAGCCGATCGGCTGCTCTCCCGACGGAGGGGGGGGGGGGCCCAGGCTGCCCCCCCCCAGGATGCCCACCCAGGACACCCACCCAGGACCACCAGGGATGCTGACCATGGATGCCCACCCAGGACCACCAGGTATTAACTTTAAAGGTGCCAGTCAGTGCCCATTCTAGATGCCAATCAGTACCCAGCGGTAAAGCCTGCCAGTGCCTCTTCATCAGTGCTGCCTATCAATGGCATTCAGTGCTGCATATTAGTGCCTCATCAGTGCCACCTCACCAGTGTCCATCAGTGCTGCCTTATCAGTGCCCGTCCAGTGTAGCCTCATCCGTGAAGGAGAACAATTACTTATTTACAAAATTTTATAACAAAAACATTTTTTTTCGGTCTTTTTTTATTTGTTTAGAAAAAAAATAAATAAACACAGTAGTGATCAAATACCACCAAAAGAAAGCTCTATTTGTGGGAGCAAAATGATAACAATTTTGTGTGGGTGCAACGCAGCATGACCGCGCAATTGTCATTCAAAGTGCGACCGCGCTGAAAGCTGAAAATTGGTCTGGGCAGGAAGGGGGGGAAAGTGACTTATTGAAGTGGTTAATTGAATCATTAATTAAAAAGGGGCACGTTCAAAATAATAGCAGTGTGGAGTTCAATGTGTGAGATAATTCAGTCTGTGCAAAAAATAGGTGGCCCTTTTATTTAAGGACGAAGGCAGCAAATGTACATGCTGGGTATAGTGCATTTCTCAGTGAAAATATTAGTAAAATGGGTCGTTCCAGACATTGTTCAGAAGAACAGCGTACTTTGATTAAAAAGTTGATTGGAGGGGGGGGGGACACATATAAAGAAGTGCAGAAACTGATAGGCTGCTCAGATAAAATTATCTCAAATGCTTTAAAATGGCAAACAAAACCAGAAAGACAAGGAAAAAAATGAGAAAATTACCATTTTGAATGGATGGAAGAATAGCCAAAATGGCAAAGACTCAGCCAAAGATCAGCTCCAGGGTAATCAAAGAAGGTCTAAAGTTACCTGTGAGTACTGTAACAATTAGAAGACACCTATGGGAAGCCAAGCTATCGGCAAGAAGCCCCCGCAAAGTCACATGTGCTGAAGAGGTTACAATTTACCAAAGAACACATTGACTGACCTAAAGAGAAATGGCGCAACATTTTGTGTACTGATGAAAGCAAGATTGTTGAGTTTGGGTCTAGGGGTCGCAGTTTGTTAGATGACTCCTAAACACTGAACTCAAGCCACGGTACAATGTGAAGACTGTGAAGCATGGTGGTGCAAGCATCATGATATGGGGATGTTTCTCATACTATGGTGTTGGGCCTATTTATCGCACCCCAGGGATCATGGATCAGTTTGAATACATCAAAATACTTGAAGAGGTCATGTTTCCTCGTGCCGAAGAAGAAATGCCCTTGAAATTAGTGTTTCAACAAGACAACAACCCCAAACACACCAGTAAGCGAGCAGCATCTTGGTTCCAGACCAATAAGAATAACATTATGGAGTGGCCAATCCCTGGACCCTAATCCAATAGAAAACTTGTGGGGTGAGATCAAATATGTTTGAGGTAAAATCAAGAAATGCAGATGAATTGTGGAATGTAGTGCAATCGTCCTGGCCTAGAATACCTGTTCACAGGTGCCAGAAGTTGGTTGACTCCGTGCAACAGATGCCAAGCAGTTCTCAGAAACAGTGGTTATACAATTAAATATTTAAGCATTTTTCAGTTTATAAAGTAAATAAATGTTTGAGTTTTTGGAAAAGGCTATTCTATCTTTTTCTTCACTTTCTGTAAAGTGATAACAAATTTGAATTATTTTTCTTCATGTTTTGATTTGCAAATAAAAGCTATTATAAGGATTTTGAGCTTCAGGCTGGGTTCACACTGGTGCGATGTTGGACCTTGCATGTGAATCACACCGCACTGCTGTGCAGATCACATGCGATGTCTGAGCGATGCAAATTCAGCCATACAGATTATATGGCTGAATTTGCATCACATTCGCACCAAAATGGCGCAGGACCCTTTTTTGGTTCTGCACCATTTGACAGTTCACACTGCGATATGCGAACCGATCTGGGGGTGTCATTAACTTTAAATTGACACCCACAGCAATTCGCAAAGGGCAGTGTGAACTTCCTGCGAGTCCTATGCGATACGGGAGCCAGCGCTGGAATCGCGCTGGTTCCCGCATTGCGCTAGTGTGAACCAGCACTTACTTTTTAAACACATTATTATTTTGAACACAACTGTACAGAATTATAAACGTCTTGATATTTTGTAATAAAACCACATTATCTCCTCTAGGGAAAAGGAAGGAGCCCCTGATGTGAACTCCTTTAACTGTTACGTGTTTGAGGCACTTGACTACAAAGAGTGTGAAGAGGTCATAAAGCGAATTGGTGAGTTGTAAATACTGTTTTTATTCATGAAATTTAAAACTATCAGATTACTGCAAAAGAAGACTAAGTATACTCCCTTTTCTGGTGGCCTGTGTGCATGTCCTACCTACTACTTTTCTTCACAGCCTAAATCTCACCTACCTGTTCCTCTACAGGACTTGGCAGTGGCATGCTATTGTACTATTTAAAGTGGTTGTAACCCCAAAAAGAAAAAAAAAAAAAAGCTTTTGTTCCTTTTAAAGCAAGATAAATACCACAGTGCTTCTGAAGTGTCATTTGTCCCATTCTATGTTGTAAAATACCTGGTTGATCTTGACTGTTCCTGTGTAAACCTACTGTAGGTGTACTGACCATGGTAATTTCGGCTGCTGATCCGTGATACCGTGGTCAGTTTATATGCCTCTGTCATCCAGCTGTGTACTCAGAGTCTCTCCCCTCTCCCTGCCATTTCTGTGTATGAGAGCCAGTCTCCTCCCCTTCTGCTGCTGTAAAGTAAGATTTACAAATAACTGGCATCCCCTCTGTTATATGAAGATATAAACTAATGTGTATCTGCTTTTCTAAAATGTATAATCCTAAATAGCTTCTTACACAATGCTGCTGTGTGGTCACATGATCTCCCTCGGCTGACACCAGAGGGGGATCTCAGCCCCTCCTGCTGCTCTCCTTAGATCGGAGGGAGATCACTTGACAGAACAGTGATGCTGTGCAAGAAGGTATTTGTAAATCTGACTTTACAACAACTTTAAGAAAGTTGCTCTAGTTCTTTTCTGACAATATTCATTTTTTTTTTTAAAGCTTCCTGTAAGCTGGCAATACAACACACACACACACTTCCAATGTTGCCCTGCAAAGCAGCCCAGAAACTCATTACTTATAGCCAGCTAAATAGGGAGACATTTGTTCAGTGACTGTTTGCTACACCCAGTGAAGAATCACAAATTTTAGTAGCAGGTTTGAGCTACTATGGCCGGCTATAAGCTGTTTGAGCAGTTAATGGGCAGGCTGAAAGTACCAAGTTGATTGATTATCTCTAGTAGCTGTTAGCGATAATCACTGTCTTCCCCTGCCCGCTGGAGCAGACAATTACTCGACAGGAGGGATTCCCCTGTCAGAACTGTCTGTGTTGATGGTGGTACTGTGCCAATTTCTCTCCTGCAACCCGTGGTTGCAGGAAATTAATTTGCACTGTGTACGGCTGGCCTAAGATCTCTTGTGCTGCTCTTATTCGGGTAACTGCCAACAACTGCATTTCATAGTAGCAAGTCATTAAAATATGTGTAGCCCCAATTGGACCTAAATCTGATCTGCCAACAAGTATACAGGTAGTGATGCTGCCAAAAGCCTCCATAATGCCACTTGTAAATGCGTTTTTTTTTTTTAACCCCTTGGAGCCGGTGTCTCCCAGCCATGAAGGAGCTTTCCATTAGCCACCAGTAACTGTGGCGGGAGTGTGCACTTGGCACAGTTGTATTTGCACGCAAATATGCACCCACGCGCTAAGAGGCTGCATATTTGCATGCGGACAGCACCAAAAGGTAAATATGTGAATTTAAAAAGTTTTTTAAAGTGGAAGTAAACCCTCACATATACCCAGTGAAGTCAACAGCCTCAGATGATACACAGAGATTAAACAAATCTCCCTACATAAGTTTTACATGTATATCTTCTGTCTTCAGCTTTATATATTCTTTAGATCCTGTAAAGGTGAACATGCACTTTAATACTAGTTTCCCTTTTAAGAGTTAAAATAAATTGACCAAAAAAATACACATACATACACACGCATTACAGGAATAAGGGACTATTTTCATCAGCAGCTGCATTAAATATTAACCACCTCAATACCAGGCCTATTCTAGCACTTCTCTCCTTCATGTAAAAATCATAATTTTTTTTGCTAGAAAATTACTCAGAACCCCCAAACATTGTTTTTTTTAGCAGACACCTTAGGGAATAAAATGGCGCTCATTGCAACGTTTTATCTCGCACTGTATTTGCGCAATAATTTTCAAACGCATTGTTTTGGAAAAAATGAATTAAACATCAAAACAGTAAAGTTAGCCCAATTTTTTTGTATAATGTGAAAGATCATTTTACGCCAAGTATAGATACCCAACATGTCACGCTTTAAAATTGCGCACAATCATGGAATGGCACCAAACTTCATACCTTAAAAAATCTCCATAGGCGATGCTTTAAATTTTTTTACAGGTTACCAGTTTAGCGTTAGAGGAGGTCCAGTGCTAGAATTGTTGCACACGCTATACTGCACGCGGCGATACCTCACATGTATGGTCTGAGCAGCGTTTACATATGTGGGCGGGGCTTACGTGTGCGTTGGGTTCTGATCGCGAGCTACCAGGAACAAGGGCGTTTTTAAATTATTTTTTTTCTTATTTTACTTAATTTGTTATTTTTACACTTGTTTTTACGTTTTTTTTTTTTCCTTATCACTTTTATTCCTATTACAAGGAATGTAAACACCCCTTGTAATAGGAATCTATGTAATAGGAATCTATGTGACAGGTCCTGTTTATGGAGAGATGTGGGGTCAATAAGACCCCACATCTCTCTTCCAGGCTGGAAAGCATAAGATCGTGAAAAAAAAAAAATTCACCGATCTCATGCTGACAGCAGAGGATCCTGGCTTCGGTAATTTCCGGGATCCTCCGACGGTCATAGAGATGACTGGTGACCAGTCATCTCTATCGTCCTCATCCGGCGCCGGCCGATTCGTTCTCCGGGCACCCGATGGCACGGGAGAGCCCGGAGAAGCACCGGATGGCGGCGGGAGGTCCCCTCCCGTCGCCTATAAGAATGATCAAGTGGCGGAACTGCCGCTATGATCGTTCTTATCGTGCACAGAATCGCCGGCTGAAAAGAATATCTGAATGATGGCTGTAGCTACAGGCATTATTCAGATATTTCTCTCTCCCCCCCCCAAAGTCCAGGACGTTTATATACCGTGGCCGGTTTTGAAGTGGTTAAGTACTTTCCTGTGTTCCTAGAAGGTGAGAGCTAGATTGGGACTTAGCCATTTATCAAGACCAGTTAGTGCACCTTCAAATGAATCGATTACTATACCAGCAGAATATGGTGCACTAATCACATGACATCTACGGTGGTGGCTATTGGCGCTGTATTTCACTCCATGAACTAGGTAGACTGGTCTTTGCTCAAGGATTTAGACATGGACTAGATCTTCATTTCAAATGTATGTAAATCCACTTTCTAGCATAGGAACCCTCCACAAGATGGTGTTCAGCTACAGCGATGATAGTAAAGGCTCTGGATTCTTCACCGATCTCCTCACAGCCGAGTGGTCACTGAGGGAACTATGGGCCTAGCTTGCTGCTGACATTGGGGGGGCTCCCACTGTTAAATATTTGATCCAAATTTAACAAGTTTCATATTTGTACAGGTTTGAGTTGTTTCTCTATTGTTCATTTAAGGACACCCCTGTACTTCCTGAAGGTGTCAGCATCAAACCCATCCATGAGCAGAATGCTAGGTGCAACTTTTTTTTTTTTTTAACCTTCGTGCATTCTATGCAAGACAATTAAAAAAAACCTTCAATGTGCAGTGCCCCCTAATTCTTAAGTGCACGGGACCTGAGGCTCTTCCTCCTGATTGGCTGAGATGCAGGAGCCATTGGTGTCCGCTGCTGTCAGTGAGGCGGGAGCAGGGCCAAGCTGTGCTGTGTCTTATGGATGCAGAGCTGGCTCAGGAGCAAGCATGTACAAGTGCCCCCACAACAAGCGGCTTGCTATGGGGCAGCATTTGGCAAGGTGGAGGGGTGCAGAGTGCCGCTGTGCGCATGAAGGTAAACCTTAAGTATTAGGGGGCGTAGCATACTTAAGTGCATGAGACCTGAGGTTCTCCCTCCTGATTGGCTGTGATGTGGGATTGGTGCTGCTCTGTGCAAAACCACTGCACAGAGCAGGTAAGCATGACATGTAAAAAAAAAAAAAGTTACTTTACAATCACTTTAAATCAAAAGCTTGTCGTCCCCCCCCCCCCCCCAATATCTGCAAGCTAGGATTATTCAGTTAGGTAATTTAGTCTTTAAAGTTCCGCTTCCTGGGGATGGAGGAGGGGCCAGACGTGGCAAAGTTCACCACAGATTCTGCAGCGCTCTCACCAGAAGTGGGAGCAATAACCTGTATAAGACAGCTATCTGCTTCCCCCTCCCCCATGAAAGGTGTCAAATTGTGACAACAGGGGGTGGGGGGTTTGAAGAGAAGGAACCAGATCAGCCAAAGTTCAATTTCTGGGTGGAGCTTTAAGTGGTTAAACTTCCCTCATATACAGACCAAAGTTCTTTCCTTTGATCTAAGAACGAAAAGTTACAATGTTTATAGTCATCTGCCAGTGCAGACAATGTTGTGAAAGACATGGCAGACTGCCTGGTTCTTTTGACAGCTGAGCAAGCAGAGAACTCGCTACACTTGTTACATAAATGAATCGGGAAATTCTGCATAGAGATCATGAGAGGAGGGGTTGTTGAATGGAGGAGAGCATGCTTTTTTTTTTTTTTTTTAACGATTAATCGTGCAGCTCTAATCTAGGGGAGAAGGCTGCGACGGCTCATGACTCAGTGGTTTTGTGCGCAATGATTAGGACTGGGTTCTTCCATTGCAGCATTGCCAATTGGCCAACGTCACACAGATCACTATAGGATCAGAGGTTCTCCCCACCTGGAGATCTGCAAGTTCCAGGTTTGTGTATATCCTCTGTTAGGGTCAAGTGCACTGTGTTTACATTATACAGTAGCTATTCTTGCTTTTTCCCTTAAACACCCCCCCCCCCCCAATGTTTTAGCCCCAAAGCCATTTCCTAGTTAGTTTTCACGAGTTTGAAAGGCATCTATACATTGCCCCTACCCCATGTGCACCTTTCCCCTGCTAGTTTCAAACTGATCAGAGCAGCTGCTATGGTTTGTTTCTTGGCTACAACTATCTGGAGGTTAGGATAAAAAGGACTATCCAAAAGTTATAACTTTTGCTTGTGGCACCAGCTCATCATTACTGACCAAACTTATTGGTTTACCAATGTTGTATTACTTCTACACTGCCATTGTGGGTATAAAAGCTAAAATTCTTATATTCAGTACCCAAGACTGGGATCACACTAGGTACTGGTGTGAATATGGCCCAAATAAACATGCTATGTTTCTATTACAGCTGCAGGATTCAAGCATACAGAATGGTTTGTGTGAATAAAAGCAATACTACCTCAAGTACTGAATGAAGACCAAGGAATGTTAATTAAGCCATAACTATAGAGAGATTACCTTTACTTTGTACTACAATGTATATTGTACTGACTTCTGTAAATAAAACTATTTTTATATGAAATGAGCAGTGTAAAGTGAAGGAGCACACAACATGAATCATTGTAAAACATTTAATTTAAAATAGTGACACTACAATAGAAAATAGCTTTCTTAAATGCACATTGTGTTTAGCTGCCTTGTTAACACATCAATCTGCACACTTCAGAAGCACCAGAACATTGACTCAACTACATAGCTATGAGTTACAATGAGACAGTGAATGAACAGACACAAGTTCACAGTGGTAGACTAGAATTCTCAATATGATCACCTGATGTACCCATCTACAGTTGCAGACCAACCCCCATGAAATGAGTGATAAAAACACAACTGAAAAAAAGTGAATGTGTCCCTGTGTCTGGCTTGTGCAGTTAGACAGAACCAGCTAGAGGGCAGCACTGCCCCAACTATTCAAGCTGAATAGAACAAGTTATTGCATTGGCTGCAAAGCACCCTGGAACATGTTACCAACGTCATACAAATAGCAAAAAAAGCACCTGCTGTCCCCACACTGATGTCCCTGCTTTATGCAGGCAGCAAAGGGCAGCCTTGATCATAAGCATTCACCCTGAGTGGCAGATGGAATGGTTGTAAGATAAAAATACAGATTTATATAAAATAAACACGAAATAAAACCAAATATATACGGCATTTACTATAAAATAGTTTCCAGGTGTGACTATGCCCGCTCTCCTCGTATCCTGCGAGCAAGCTGGATGTCTTTGGGCATGATGGTCACCCGCTTGGCATGGATGGCACACAGATTAGTATCTTCAAACAGTCCAACCAGATAGGCCTCGCTAGCCTCCTGCAAGGATCAAAGACAAGGTATTAGGGAGGTGTACTATAATGAGCAAACTATATGAACCAGCTAATTAGCACAATCATGTCCCTAGTTATTGATTTACGAGACTAAGTAAGAGATCACTTTCTGTAACAGGGTGAAGACATTTGCATCAAGAAGACCATTCGCCAACTGCCTGTCTTGTTAATAAAGCTGGCTACTGCATATAATCATGCTGCCAATATACAAAGCAAACATTTCCACCCCAAATTACTGTGTACTTCCTAGATTTAAAGACCACAACAGTATTGTCCCAGAAGGCCCTCTCAGGGAACAAGTTCTCTGTACAAACTTTGCAGTCTGGGCTCCCAGCATTCCAGGCTGATGTAACTGGCAAGTGTCACTTCCTTGTATTGTGGACACAAGTATGCAGATTAGAAGGCCCGACTTCTCCAATTGCCGTATATTAGTTTCACATTAGTGACTCATAAGCTGTTGCAAAAAGGCTCCCTCCCAGGAAAGTTGCTAGCAGAAGAGACTGCATATAACCAGTTTCCTTTAAAACTCCTTCAATGCCTTCTTCTGATGGTACACGTAAACTACATATCTTGGCATGCTGTGGGTGGGAAGCATCTTCCCAAGGCCAGGAGATGGTTGACAAAGCGGAGTGCAGATTTTGCATCACTAGGAGGAAAGCCATGTATGAACTGTGCAAACCCCAGTGCAGAAAGCCAAATTAATTCATTTTCCTATACACAGACCTGATCCCAGCACACAATACATAGATCTGAGAAAGGAGCATGGACGCTGCCATTGCAGACCTAAAAATTCTAGTTGCCCTCAATGGGGCTCCCCTTGCTTGAATAGTTGGAATTCTTTACTAGGAACACATCTGCACAGAACTGACTTCTTTCCAGATATGCTTGTTCCCGACCTGTGAAACTATTCTAGCCAATGGTTTAGAACATTCAGATACATAGGATTTTTCCCAAGTTTAGAAATGGCAGCCTTCATACTGCTAATAAGTTTAATTCAACCCAACCCTGCAGGACCCAGCACTCGCAATCCAATATTAGATCTGCCACTCAAAATTTAGATGAAAGATGCAGGACGTCTAGGTGATCTCTACAGTGCCAGCTAATAGTGTGGGTATAATGGTATTTACCTGCAGTGCACCTATGGCAGCACTCTGGAACCTCAGATCAGTCTTGAAATCCTGTGCAATTTCTCTCACCAGTCGCTGGAAAGGGAGCTTGCGAATCAAAAGCTCAGTTGATTTCTGGTAACGGCGAATTTCACGCAGGGCAACAGTTCCAGGCCTGAAATAAAAAAAACAAAATTAGCTTTTGATAACATCCCCAACTCCAGCACTACATATTCTGTACCAGTGACTTGGCTCTCCAATGAGGTTGAAGTCACATCAAACAGGCGACACTTGGAGCTGCACAACAATGCAGGACTCACTGGTGAGTGTTATGGTGGTTGTAAGGGTAGACCGGTTACCTTAAGAAAAAACCTCACACAGCCTTCTGTGTGCAGTTGTGCCATCCCAAGAGCAATGGCCCTTTCCTCTTGGGATAGATAGCAGTGAGAGCCATTGGCTCTGGCTGCTGTCAATCAAATCCTGTGGCAAGGAGGGGATGGTGGGGCCGAGCCACACTGAAGATGCAGACAGCGTGGCTTAGGATCAAGCCACTAGTTTACCACAATAGGTAGCAGCTTCGGAAGTACACTGAACATGAGGAGCCAGTGGTACTGGTGGGGGACCCGACCACAGAGCAGGCAAGTACAACATGCTTACTTAAATACCAAATAAAGTTAGGTTTACAAATCACTTTAATTGCAGCTAACCTAGCACACAGGGTAGGAGTGGATAAATACAAACAACCCACAGTATGGGGGAGGGGATTAAGTTCACTTTAAACTAATTAAGTTGGCATCATTTTCTGTCCCGCAGCAAAAGCCCAGATGTAAATCCTTCAGCCGTTTAGTGGTTGACACAATGCACTGAAAACCAGAGGTCTGCCTATGGGGAAATAAGTACCAAAAGACAAACCACAGGTTTTATACATTTCTAGGGAACTCCAGCAGTGACATGTCTGAGCCAGCTTCCCAAATCTGAACTGCAGCAATCACTGGACTGTTCATTAATAACTGTAGATCATAAAAAGGGGTCTTTATGTACTGTCAGTTACTTTACAAGCATCAAGGTAAGACCAGATTAATGCATAAAAAAAAATTAAGTAGAAAAAGGCTTACCTGTAACGATGGGGCTTCTTCACACCGCCTGTAGAGGGTGCACTTTTACGGGCTGCTTTTGTAGCCAGCTGTTTTCGTGGAGCCTTTCCTCCAGTAGATTTACGAGCGGTTTGCTTGGTACGTGCCATGTTTTATCTGTAAATAAAAAATAATAAGTATACCATGTGTGACACAACAGGTCCCATTTTTCAAGCACCCCCCCCCCCCCCCCTGTAGGCTGTTCCATCATAGCTATAATAGGTTCTTGGTGGAAGGAAGCATGTAAGCTGCCAGTGCCAACCTACCTCTAAAGCCACCTAATCCCTTTCCACTATGCTGATACAACTGTTCTCTATTACTTCCAAGTCACTGACCAGGAACAAGTACACAGACAAAGCTCTGACTGACACATGCTGGCTGCAGGTCAGGGTCTCAAAGTACTGGAGTACAGTCTGGAAAGCAGAAGGTAGTCCCAGTATCCAGGTACACTGGAATCCCTTTGTGGATTACTACAAAGCTGACAAACCCAACACGTAGCTTGAAAAATTCTCTTTAAACCTATTAGAGCTCAAAGGGAATCTATTGACATGGACACAATGTATGTATAACAAGAATCTATATAGACACACGGGTGGCCATATTTCCTCCTACCCACAACTCAGATCACAAAAGGACACCTTTTAGCCCAAAGTCTTTTTGCCCCTCCAGTGACAGACCATACTGAACAAAAAAAACAAACAAAAAAAATGTTGGGTTTAACATGGATGAAACGTGCATTGTAGTAGCATAATCTTTGGTAGTTTAAGTGGTTCTCATGCCTTGACTCCTCTCACTGATAAGCACTATGCTGCCACAATGCTCCCCTCACAGGAAGACATGGGCTCCTGCAAGTAGGGAGCAGGGTGAGGCTTGCCAGCACTGTCTATGGGTTCACACAGGCCAGCTCAGAGGTAACCCAAAGAAGGAGTGGACAGTGCCAGCAGGGGACTGCCAAAGAGGGAAGGAACTACTCTGCAATTTTAATAATCCTTTAACCACTTTTGACAGCCTAAGAAAATAACTCATTAATTTGACATTAAATATCAGGGTTATGGCTGCAGCTAGATGCCATAACCCTGGCATCATACCCCTCAGGCACCAGTCTCAAAAGTTCTCAAAGCAGCGGATTCGCCACCAGGTTACTTTTGGAAGCAGGGGCCGTCCTATCACAGGACCTTCTCTAACAGTAAACTGTAAAAAATGTTTAAAGTGTCACCTATGGAGATTAAAGAGGAAGTAAATAAACCCTGATGGGTTTTGCTTCCTCTTTTGCTCCCTGCAAATTAGAAGCATAACAGACTAGTATGCATTGCATTCAGGGCTGGGAGATTTTCTTAAAAAAAAAAAAAAAAACTCGATTCAAATTGAGTTTTTTTTGGAAACCGCTCCGGTCCCGAGGCGCTGCAGGCATGAGCTTTTAGGCGAGGCCGCGGCGTCCGGCCTCACGGACTAGGCCGAAGCCGCGGCCTCACCTAAAAACTCATTGCCCGCAGCTCTTCAGGCGCGGCGCATGAGTTTTTAGGCGAGGCTTCGGCCTAGTCCGCGGCGTCCAGCCGTAGCCTCGCCTAAACTCATACCGGAACGCCTCGGGGCCGGCGCGGTGAAAAAAAATAATCGATTTGCTTAAATTTTGAATCGATTTGACCTCTCGACTCGATTCAAGATTTTAATCGATTTTTTCCCCAGCCCTACATTGCATACTAGCCCATTATGTGACACTCACCTGCAAACGAAACTATCCTTGTCCCCTGCACAGGCTGCGTCCATCTTTGACCCTCTTCCTTTTCAGGGGTCGTGGACTCCGGCTCTGACCGGCCAGAGCCGCGTGAGGTCACTCCTGCGCATGAGCCATCAGTAACGGCACACGCTGGGGGAAGAAACGGCATGGAGGTCCGGTTCTTCACAGCGCATGTGCCAATTACATCATCGGCGGACTAAAAGTGAAATATCTCCTAAACAGCACACGTTTAGGAGATATTTCCACTACCTATAGGCAAGCCTTATTCTAGGTTTACCTATAGTCAAGTCACTAGGGAGGGTTTACAACCACTTTAAGTGCTGTAGTTGGGCACCAATCTATGAGCAATTTTAAAGCGTGACATGTTCGGTATCTATTAGGCTAAACATCTTTATTATAAAAATAAAATTGGGGTATATTTTAGGTTTTATTTTTAATGCAAAAGAGTGAATTTTATCCCAAAAAATGTGCTTGGCAAACCGCTGCGCACAAATAATGTGACAAAATGGCAATGACTACCATTTTATTCTCGTGTCAAAAAAAAAAATAATAATTCATAGTAATTTTCTAGCAAATACTGATTCTTACTTGTAAACAAGTGGTAGAAAAAGGCCTGGTCAGCAAGTAGTAGCACTTAAAAGCCCAAAAAAAAAAAAAAAAATAAAAAAAAATAGATAGATATTAAATTTAACTAGATATTTGGGCATGTGCAGTTTTGTTGAGAGCCATTTTAATGCTGTTGTAAAGAGTATCCTGATTGTGCTGTATGTATACAAAGTATCTTCTCCTTACCCAGTTTAATAATGGCCATAGCTACATGTCATTATCTAATTGATATCAAAACAAAAACACATCTGATCAATTTAGGATTTTGTATCAAATCCACCATTAGGCATAACAATTGGCAGTATGGAGATGATGTGGTCATAGATTTGATGAGGTAGGAAATAAGATACAAGCAATAAGTTAGAGTTTCCAGCCATTGATCACATTCCGCTTCCCCCATGTGGCACATCGATAGATTTTGTTGCCGACTTTACATCTATTATTCCTCCAATCAAAAATAGAGAATTTAGTAAAGTGTGTATGGCCACCATTAGACCTTTGTCTGGGGTGCAGAGTCCTGAGCAGTGATCCCCCCCTATTCCCCTCCTGAGAGGTGATATACAATGGAGGATCTTCACTGCCATGTGATGGGGGCAGGGAGTGGGGAACGGCTGGGAAGCAGAGGAATGATTGTATAAACAAACAGCCGGCAGAGGTGAAGACCAGGATGTCCCCTTATCTCTACCGCCCACATGTTTACCTCTTCTAATGTCCCCTCCCCCCCCCCCCCCCCCCTCCATACAAGGATACCATACAGACTACAACATACGTCCTCCTACAATGAGAGGAACTCAGAGAGGGAAGACGGGTCTCCGAATACGAGCGATGGATTTCTTTGTTCTATACAGACTCCGCTTCCCTCACAATGGAAGATCCTTCCCCTCAATGCAGCTCCATCACTCATCTGCCTGCAACTCCACTCACCACCACCAGGGCGGAGCACTGACACAATCAGGTCACCCACACTGCCCAGCACAAGCCCAGGACAAGCCCCGTGTTCAGTCGGTGAAGGTTTTACTGAAATGCCTTTCATTTGGCCAAAAGAGGCGCCAACCCCTCCCCCACACAGGAGACATTGTGCCGAGGCGGACAATGATGGCGGTCACACCAAGGGGTGACGTCATGGCCGTGCTGACTGAGGGAGCCATGGAAAGTCCCGGGTGCGGCCTCTCTCCCTCCGTACACCCCCCGAGCCCTCCTAGTCACCCCGGACAATGACACCGATATAAAGGCCTCTCTCGTCCCTCAGCCCGCCGTACTCACCGCTTCCAGATGCTTTCACCTCACGTCCGCAATACGCCGAGCCGTCTCTCTATACGTCACTGAGCGGGACCGCGCTTCATATAGCCGCACAACGCTCAGCCACTTACGTCACCGTTTCTTACTAATTTTCCCGTCTGTCATTGGTCACAGCAATTAGTGTGGGCGTTCCTTGGTGCTCAGTCCCGCCCTAAAATACTTGCGGGCCGAACGCTGAAATCGGCGGCTTCCCATTGGTTCTTAACTGAGCGCTCCTATTGGTCGTCTTGGACAGAAAGCGAACCAATCACGCGCGGTGTTTCCTCCTGCATCGGGATTGGCTGAATCCGAGCATGTTTGTATCCTGCATTGTTTCAAAGCTCCGCTATAGTAGAGGAGGCAGTAGATGTGTATGGAGGAGCAATGATAGGAGCTTTCTATTACAGCCAATGATAGAGGAGTGAGATCAGAGCACTGACTGTGTCTTATCACATGGAGACTGATCACAGGGCTCACTTCTACTGCAAGAACATTTCATGCAAGGGGGACCATACACTATACAATCACCTCTATACCATACACTATACAATCACCTCTATACCATACACTATACAACCCCCTTCTACCATACACTATACAATCACCTCTATACCATACACTATACAATCACCTCTATACCATACACTATACAACCCCCTTCTACCATACACTATACAATCACCTCTATACCATACACTATACAATCAGATTGTACAATCCCCTTTATGGGGGGCTTCCACTATACAATCAGATTGTACAACCCCCGTTATGGTTCCCACACTATACAATCAAATTGTACAATCCCCTTTATGGTCCCACACTATACAATCGGATTGTACAACCCCCTTTATGGTTCCCACACTATACAATCAGATTGTACAATCCCCTTTATGGTTCTCACACTATACAATCGGATTGTACAACCCCCTTTATGGTTCCCACACTATACAATCAGATTGTACAATCCCCTTTATGGTTCCCACACTATACATTCGGATTGTACAACCCCCTTTATGGTTCCCACACTATACAATCAGATTGTACAATCCCCTTTATGGTTCCCACACTATACAATCAGATTGTACAATTATATAATCCCCTTTATGGTGGACCTCCACTAATCAATCTGATTATACAATCCCCTTTATGGTGGACCTCCTCTATACAATCTGATTGTACAATCCTCTTTAGTACTTATGCACACAGAATGTTTAAAAAACGCCAGACGGCTAAACGCTTGTTACGGCTCCACAGCCTCGGCTCCAGGACGTGCAGACTGTCATTTTTTTCTACTGCCCCTAAAAGCCTCTGACAGTTTATGTGTGCATGGACACATAGGATAACATGGAGGGGCGTTTAGAGGCAGTTAAAAAAAAGTCCCTAACAGCAGCTGTAAAAACGTCCTGTGTGCATGAGCCCTTATGGTGGCCATACACAATACAATCTGATTGTACAACTCCGATATAGTAGCCATACACACTTCTATGAATGATCGATTGTTTTCCCCAAACAATATGTTTGTATGTCTGGCATTAGATGTGATTGTAACAAATGATTGTAGGACATCAATTGCATGTTTGTTTCCACCCTGTAATCTCCTAATCTGATCAATGGAAATACAATTGTATTCACAAAGTATTCCAATGCTACCAATCAATGCAAGACAACGGATCATTTCCTGCCCTGGTCGATTTAATTATTTGATCGATTCCAATCTAAACTGAGTTTAAATCGATTACAAGGGATGTTATAAAGTGGATGTAAACTCTCCATATACCCAGTGAAGTGAACAGCCTCAGATGATACACAGAGATGAAACAAATCTCCCTACATAAGTTTTACATGTATATCTTCTGTCTTCAGCTTTATATATTCTCACACCTCCCAACTTTCTGAGATGGGAATGAAGGACACCTATCAGCAAAAGTATGCAGGCATAGGACACACCCCTTGCCACGCCCCCTTAAAGGAGAATTGTACAAAAAAACAAGATTATTTAAACCCACAAGTGCTTTTGTTTACCACCACTATTCCTTTATATTGGCTTTAGAATTTACAAATGCAGCAATTTAGAAATTGATTGAAAAGTTTAGCATTGGGAATCACTTTTTGATAGCTAAAAAGTACATTTTATATACAGCTTTATAGATCATATTAAAATGAGGGACAAATGAGGGACACATCAGAGACAGAGGGACATTGCTCCAAATCAGGGACAGTCCCTCGAAATCAGGGACAATTGGGAGCTATGGATTCTTTCGAAAGTTCACATCGTGTTACAGATTTTCTCTTTCTGTTCAGCACTGGGAGTGGAATATTGGCAGACCACCAAGAGAGCTGATTGGAGGAAAGGCACACCCTCCCCCCTCCACATTGGCAAAGGAAGGAAGGAATGTGCAGAGCTCTGCTCTGACAAGGCAAGCTGTCTGCTAATCTATTTATAGCAACCTCCCACAAAACTGGCTGCTTTTATCTCATGTGATGGAGAACTTGTCAGAAGTTATCATGCTGATAACAGAAGAACGGAGCAGAAGAAAGCCACGGGACATAGTGCTCTGAAGAGAGATAACAAAACACTGCAGATATACGTATGCAGCTCAAATTTCATGAATCGGGTTTACATCCACTTTAATTGTTTGCAGATTTGATCGTTTTGACTAAACCACAAAAGAAACAGATAATAAAATTGAAGTGTGTGTGGCCACCATCTTTTCTGCAACCACGTGGGGGGTGGGCATCCCCACGGCAAAAGACAGTGATTATTACCCTGTTTCCCCGAAAATAAGCCCTACCCTTAAAATAAGACCTACAAGGACTTTAACTAGGCCTTATTTGGTGGGTAGGGCTTATATTGCAGCCATCACCGACAATCACACTAGGTCTTATTTTCGGGAAACAGGGTACTAGCAGCTGTAGCAGCCACTGGTGATACTTGTAAGTGAATCTGGCACGTTGGTTGTACCCAAGCTGATCGATCGATCAACTTGGTACATTCAGCCTGCCCATTAATGGTTCGAATCTCACCCGGTTCCTGCTGAACCACGTATGGCCGGCCTTAGGGTCTCCAGACATAGATCAGAGAGGTCTCAGCCAGGGTTCCATGTTACCCCAGAGTTCCTAGGCTACTAGGGGTTCCTTGATCTGACTGCTCTGCCATCTGAGGCCTTGTTCACACCTCAGTGCTGTGTAGCTTAAAGTAGAATTACAGCCAAAATGTATTTTTTTCATTCTGGATAGAGCAAGGGAGGGTTATAACCTCCTGTCAGATTTCTTTTCGCCATCTGTGTCCCATTGGGGAGATTTCCCTTCACTTCCTGTCCCATAGCCAAATAGGAAGTGAGAGGAAATCCCTGCAAATTAAAGGAATCTCTTGGGGACCAGAACTAGTGTCCCCATTGGAATATTTCCCCTTCATTACTTTTCTGGGGACAACCCAAAATTTGGGATTTTATTTTCACTGTCCATAATAATGGTAAACAGGACAAATAGAGGGGGTGAATCTCCCTAATGGGGGGCACAAACAGCCATAAAAAACCTGACTTAATCCTTCTCCACTCTATCCAAAACTAAAACAAAGTTTTGCCTTTAGTTATACTTTAAGCCTGGACACACTTGTGCGTTGCAGACACCGCATGTGATTCGCACAGGAATTGCACCGCAATCCTGTGGACATCACATGCAATGTCTTTTTTTGTATGGCTCAAATCGCATCACATCGCATCCACACCAAAATGATGCAGGACCCGTTTTTTTTTTTTTTTCCCCGCATAGCGTGGGTATTGATGATTTGTTTCGAGGTGTCATTAATCTAACATTGACACCCACAGCAGATTGCATGGACGCCATGCGACTGCAGTGCGGTGTGAGAAACACACAGAATTCACTGCGTTTCCCGCATGGCATCAGTGTGAACCTAGGCCGAAACTCCAAACCACCCAAAATCCCATGGTTTTCAATGGTGGCTCACACCTGAACATAGGGTTGCTTTCAATTTTAAAACATGAGCTCTTTTTCAGTTACAAGCTTCAAGCGTCAAATGTTTTTGACCCCAAATGACTCAATACGAGAAATCGTGCCAAAACGCATTATTTTTTTTATTTTGGATAGAGCAAGGGAGGGTTACAACCTTGTCAGTTTTTATTTTTGCTATCTGTGTCCCATTGGTTAGATTTCACTTCACTTCCTGTCCCATAGCCAAATCAGGAAGTGAGAGGAAATCCATCCAAAGTGAGGGGATCCTCAGAACTAGTGTCCCCATTGCAAGATATTTCTCCTATTCCTGTTCTGGTGCCAACACAAATTTTGAATTTTCTTTAACTTTCACTGATATTGGTCAGCAGGACAAAGAGAGAGGATGAATCTCCATAACGGGGGGGGCACAGACAGCAATAAAAACTGACAGATGTTCTAATCCATCTCCACTCTATCCAAAACGGAAGAAAAAAGTTTTGCCTTTAGTTATACTTTAACCGCTTGACATCCGCGCTATAGCTGAATGATGGCCACAGCGCGGACCTGAATTTCCGGGAGGCCGCCATATGACGGCCTCCCCTGTGCACGCGCCCTGCAGGGCGCTCGCGGAGTGCGCTGTGATCACCGAGTCATTGAGACTCGGGTGATCACCGATCCAAGTAAGGGGCCGAGTAAGGGGTCCCTTACCATGTGATCAGCTGTCAGTCAATGACAGCTGATCACATGATCAAAACAAAAGCTCTGTGATCGTTTTTTTTTTCTCCTCGTGCTGACAGTGTGAGGAGAAAAAAAAGCCGATCACTGGCTCATCTGCAAGGGACATCGGTCCAGAAGAGGAAGAGGCAATTCTGCCTCATATGTGCCACCAGTACCCCCTGCCAGTGCCACCTGACAGTGCCCACAGTGCCCACCAGTGCCACCTATCAATGCCCACAAGTGCCATCTATCAATGCCCACCAGTGGTGCCACCTAGCAGTGCTGCCTATCAGTGTAACCGATCAGTGCCCATTATTTCCACCCATCACTGCCACCCATCAGTGCCCATCAGTGCCACCTATCGGTGCCCATCAGTGCCACCTATCGGTGCCCATCAGTGCCGCCTCATCAGCGTACATCAATGAAGGAGAAAAATTACCTTTTTTAAAATTTTATAACAAAATATAAAAAAAAAATATTTTTTTTAAAAAATTCGGTCTTTTTAAATTTTTTAAAATAAAAACCGCAAAGGTGATCAAATACCACCAAAAGAAAGCTCTATTTGTGGGAAAAAAATGATAAATATTTCATTTGGGTACAGTGTTGTATGACCGCGTAATTGTCATTCAAAGTGCGTCAGCGCTGAAAGCTGAAAATTGGTCTGGATAGGAGGGGGGTTTAGGTGCCCAGTAAGCAAGTGGTTAATCAGTGTTTTCTGTGAATGTGTATACTATAAGCAGAGAGTACAATTGTATGTTTATGAGACAATTCCTCCTGGGGTCTCCCTAATTATCATTTCTATATCCCACAATAGCAGGCGCAGGCACTACAATGGAGTGTTGCTGTGCCCGATAACAATCGTTATGTCAGGTTAGAATGTGATTCGAATTTCAATCGGTTTTCCCCGACCTCGTATAATGGGTGGAATATCTTCACAACTGATGTCTTTATTTACAAAACATTGCACGGTTCAAATGGAAAGTTGGATTTGATCACCTATAGGGTTTATTTCCTGTAGGCAACCATTGCATAATGGATCAAGGCCTTATACACACAGACATACAGTACTGTGCAAAAGTTTTAGGCAGGTGTGAAGAAATCCTGTAAAATAAGAATGCTTTCAAAAATATATATTTAAAATGTTTATTTTTTTTAACAATTTACAAAATGCAAAGTGGGCAAACAGAAGAAAAATCGAAATCAAATCAATATTGGGTGTGACTACCCTTTGGTTTCAAACCAGCATCAATTCTTAGATCGATCGGATCCACCTGTCCGTTTTTTTCAGGCGGACCCGACCAGACTGCCCATTGTTCTCTATGGGGCGGCTGATGTCTGTGGACATGTGTCTGCTGTCACCCGCCAGCAACAGACGGATAGGGAGACATTCATCATCTGTCCAGTGGATTGGACGGATGACAAATGGATGGAAATGGACATGCAGTCAATTTCCATCCAACCACCCCATAGAGAGCAGTGGGCTGTGCCTGTGTCTGCTCTGCATAGTGGAGCGCACACAGACCTGTCATCCGCCTGCTCAGCGGAGAGATCCCACTGGGACGGATTCCTCCCCGTGTGAAAGGGGCCTTACACTTGCGCAAAGTCAGGGATTTTGTAGGAGTAAGGCCCGTACACACGCTTTGATTTTCGAGCGTCAATTGTGTTACGGTGATCGATCGACCTCCAATCTTACCGTTAGTACGGTGCTTTTAGACAGCCGATTTCACTTTTTTGTCAGTCAAAATCTGGATGTGCAGTGTGATGGACTCACCCGGGACAGGGGCTTTTGGAGGGAACTAAATAATGGCCTCTTGCCTTCTGATTATGGGCCCTGGATTTTGGGGGAACGGTTCTCTTTGTGAGCTGTATGCCTGAGGACCCTTGAGGTGATGTTCATTTGGAGTCAGGTCCATGTTCCCCCAAGACACATAGACTCTGGGAACACTGTATATGCCATATTAGGCACTGTGTGTATGGTGTGGCACTGTGATGGGCACTGTGTGCATGGTGTGGCACTGTAATGGGCACTGTGTGTATGGTGTGGCACTGTGTGTATGGTGTGGCACTGTGTGCATGGTGTGGCACTGTAATGGGCACTGTGTGTATGGTGTGGCACTGTGACGGCACTGTGTGCATGGTGTGGCACTGTAATGGGCACTGTGTGTATGGTGTGGCACTGTGTGCATGGTGTGGCACTGTAATGGGCACTGTGTGTATGGTGTGGCACTGTGATGGCACTGTGTGCATGGTGTGGCACTGTGATGGGCACTGTGTGTATGGTGTGGCACTGTGTGCATGGTGTGGCACTGTAATGGGCACTGTGTGTATGGTGTGGCACTGTGATGGCACTGTGTGCATGGTGTGGCTCTGTAATGGGCACTGTGTGCATGGTGTGGCACTGTGATCGCACTATGTGCATGGTGTGGCACTGTGATCGCACTATGTGCATGGTGTGGCACTGTGATGACACTGTGTGTATGGTGTGGCACTGTGATGGCACTGTGTGCATGTTGTGGCACTGTGATGACACTGTGTGTATGGCGTGGCAGTGTGTGCATGGTGTGGTACTGTGATGGCACTATGTGCATGGTGTGGCTCTGTGATGACACTGTGTTTGGTGTGGCACTGTGATGGCACTATGTGCATGGTGTGGCACTGTGATGACACTGTGTGTATGGTGTGGCACTGTGTGCATGGTGTGGCACTGTGATGACACTGTGTGTATGGTGTGGCACTGTGTGTATGGTGTGGCACTGTGATGACACCGTGTGTATGGTGTGGCACTGTGTGTATGGTGTGGCACTGTGATGACACTGTGTGTATGGTGTGGCACTGTGTGCATGGTACTGTGACGGCACTATGTGCATGGTGTGGCACAGTGATGGCACTATGTGCATGGTGTGGCACTGTGATGGCACTATGTGCATGGTGTGGCACTGTGTGCATGGTGTGGCACTGTGATGACACTGTGTGTATGGTGTGGCACTGTGTGTATGGTGTGGCACTGTGATGACACTGTGTGTATGGTGTGGCACTGTGATGACACTGTGTGTATGGTGTGGCACTGTGATGGCACTGTGTGTAGTGTGGCACTGTGACGGCAATATGTGCATGGTGTGGCGCTGTGATGGGCACTGTGTGCATGGTGTGGCACTGTGATGGGCACTGTGTGCATGGTGTGGCACTGTGTGCATGGTGTGGCACTGTGATGGCACTGTGGTGGCATGGTGTGGCACTGTGATGGCATGGTGTGACACTGTGATGGCACTGTGTGTATGGTGTGGCACTGTGATGGCACTGTGTGTATGGTGTGGCACTGTGTGCATGGTGTGGCACTGTGATGGCACTATGTGAATGGTGTGGCACTGTGATGGCACTATGTGCATGGTGTGGCACTGAGATGGCACTATGTGCATGGTGTGGCACTGTGATGACACTGTGTGTATGGTGTGGCACTGTGTGTATGGTGTGGCACTGTGATGACACTGTGTGTATGGTGTGGCACTGTGTGCATGGTACTGTGACGGCACTATGTGCATGGTGTGGCACAGTGATGGCACTATGTGCATGGTGTGGCACTGTGATGGCACTATGTGCATGGTGTGGCACTGTGTGCATGGTGTGGCACTGTGATGACACTGTGTGTATGGTGTGGCACTGTGTGTATGGTGTGGCACTGTGATGACACTGTGTGTATGGTGTGGCACTGTGATGACACTGTGTGTATGGTGTGGCACTGTGATGGCACTGTGTGTAGTGTGGCACTGTGACGGCAAATATGTGCATGGTGTGGCGCTGTGATGGGCACTGTGTGCATGGTGTGGCACTGTGATGGGCACTGTGTGCATGGTGTGGCACTGTGTGCATGGTGTGGCACTGTGATGGCACTGTGGTGGCATGGTGTGGCACTGTGATGGCATGGTGTGACACTGTGATGGCACTGTGTGTATGGTGTGGCACTGTGATGGCACTGTGTGTATGGTGTGGCACTGTGTGCATGGTGTGGCACTGTGATGGCACTATGTGAATGGTGTGGCACTGTGATGGCACTATGTGCATGGTGTGGCACTGAGATGGCACTATGTGCATGGTGTGGCACTGTGATGACACTGTGTGTATGGTGTGGCACTGTGATGACACTGTGTGTATGGTGTGGCACTGTGATGGGCACTGTGTGCATGGTGTGGCACTATGTGCATGGTGTAGCACTGTTATGGCACTATGTGCATGGTGTGGCACTGTGATGACACTGTGTGCATGGTGTGGCACTGTGATGGGCACTGTGTGCATGGTGTTGCATTGTGTGCATGGTATGGCGCCGTGATGGGCACTGTGTGCATGGTGTGGCACTGTGATGGGCACTATGTGCATGGTGTGGCACTGTGTGCATGGTGTGGCACTGTGATGGCACTATGTGCATGGTGTGGCACTGTGATGACACTGTGTGTATGGTGTTGCACTGTGATGACACTGTGTGTATGGTGTGGCACTGTGTGTATGGTGTGGCACTGTGTGCATGGTGTGGCACTGTGATGACACTGTGTGTATGGTGTGGCACTGTGTGCATGTTGTGGCGCTGTGATGGGCACTGTGTGCATGGTGTGGCACTGTGATGGCACTGTGTGCATGGTGTGGCACTGGGATGACACTGTGTGTATGGTGTGGCACTGTGGTGGCATGGTGTGGCACTGTGATGGCATGGTGTGACACTGTGATGGCACTGTGTGTATGGTGTGACACTGCGATGGCACTGTGTGTATGGTGTGGCACTGTGTGCATGGTGTGGCACTGTGACGGCACTATGTGCATGGTGTGGCACTGTGTGCATGGTGTGGCACTGTGACGGCACTATGTGCATGGTGTGGCAATGTGATGGCACTGTGTGTATGGTGTGGCACTGTGATGACACTGTGTGTACGGTGTGGCACTGTGATGGGCACTGTGTCCATGGTGTGGCACTGTGTGCATGGTGTGACACTGTGATGGCACTGTGTGTATGGTGTGGCACTGTTATGGCACTGTGTGCATGGTGTGGCACTGTGACGGCACTATGTGCATGGTGTGGCACTGTGATGGCACTATGTGCATGGTGTGGCACTGTGTGCATGGTGTGGCACTGTGATGGCACTGTGTGTATGGTGTGGCACTGTGTGTATGGTGTGGCACTGTGATGACACTGTGTGTATGGTGTGGCACTGTGATGGGCACTGTGTCCATGGTGTGGCACTGTGTGCATGGTGTGGCACTGTAATGGCACTATGTGCATGGTGTGGAACTGTGATGACACTGTGTGTATGGTGTGGCACTGCGATAGCATGGTGTGACACTGTGTATGGTGTGGCACTGTGATGGCATGGTGTGGCACTGTGTGCATGGTGTGGCAATGTGTGGCAAACACCCAGCTGAGGGAGCTACATGTGAGTAAGTTAGGGGGGGGGGGGGGTGCTGCGCTAACCAGAGAGTCTCTATACTAATTGATAGTAGCTTAATGTTGTAGAACAAGAGGCCTCAGCGAAATGGAATAAATATACGTGTAAAAATCGCATGAACTGAAGTGTTTAAAACGCATGAGTTGGTGTGATAACTAAAAATAGGGGCAAGTGATTTGAATATATGTTGATCCAAAGGGGTGATAAACATAAATATAAGCAATAAAACGTATGTCTAAAATCATCCAATCAAGTAATTAAGTGTCAACAATAAAATATATCAAAGTGCTGGTGCTCTCGTGCCTTAATTGAAATAATACAAACTGATAAGTATCATATCATAAAGTGCATGAATGAATCAATAATAATACAACAAAAAATCAATAAATCAAGTGGAGAAAAGAGAAAGGAATAATCGCCAAATCCTGGTGTTGCAGCAAGTGCAAAGTGTAAAACTCGGTGTGGGTGATCAAATAAATAAATAAATATAGTAATCCGATATAATTGCTAGTGTCCAAAAAATGATATAGTGTCCAGAGTTACTACATATCCTATTAGTGAAACCAAAAAATACGTGCAAACCAAAGGCAAATCTCATCAATGGTGCACAGAAGAAAGTGCTCAAACACAGCAATGAAATGACAGTGGGGTGATGATATGCAGAAAAAACACTCTGTGTCCTCTTCGTGCAGCATGCGCTAGTGTAGGTAATGGCCCCTTACCTAGCGGTGCTAGGTCAACCGCATATAAGTTGTTTAATCACAGGGTCCTGGGTCTCTACTGCGTCTCTGTATCCACGCTTGCCGACTCTGCGGGATCCTATTGATGGCTGGATGTATCTAGCTATGGTCCTAGCTGGGGTCCTGGGACAGTGCTGGTCCTGGATCACGTGACTTCTTCAGGGGAGTCACGTGATCGGTGACGTCACGCGTAGGGACGGAATAGGCTTGTTTTTTCTCTGCTGTAAGCATTACGAGCTCGCTGCTCGTAGGATACAAGGCTGTGTTAACAAACTGCTTAATGTGAGTACTCTGTATATATGTGTACATGAATAAAGTGACCCCTATGAAAACATACTTCACTATTTGGGTACCTTGTCCTATATTTTATATACATTTGAGGATGAGATGTGGAGGAGGAGCTAGGAGCCGCACTGTCCCAGGACCCCAGCTAGGACCATAGCTAGATACATCCAGCCATCAATAGGATCCCGCAGAGTCGGCAAGCGTGGATACAGAGACGCAGTAGAGACCCAGGACCCTGTGATTAAACAACTTATATGCGGTTGACCTAGCACCGCTAGGTAAAGGGCCATTACCTACACTAGCGCATGCTGCACGAAGAGGACACAGAGTGTTTTTTCTGCATACCATCACCCCACTGTCATTTCATTGCTGTGTTTGAGCACTTTCTCTGTGCACCATTGATGAGATTTGCCTTTGGTTTGCACGTATTTTTTGGTTTCACTAATAGGATATGTAGTAACTCTGGACACTATGGTGTCCTTTTATGAAAGTGAGGTAAAATACCGCGATTCAGTTCTCAGGCATTCTCAGGGGAGATCGCTCTCCTCTGAGTGCCTATTTATGAAAGTGTGTAGATGGCTTCTCATGTTGAGTTGAGGAGCGATCTACAAATGCCAGGAACTCCTGAGAAACGGCTCCTCTCACTATAATCTCGCGTGATATAGCGGGATTACAGTATGAGGAACCATAAAATACAAAGTGTAACACAAATCAGCACACATTCCCCAACATATTAATAAAATAACAACGTTAAATTCCCCCTACACAATATACATTAACCTAATTATAAAAAAGCATTGTTTTTATCAATATTTAAAGATCATACATGTCCTTATTTAAATATCAATGGTGTATAGTAAATGAATGTAATGCACATATGTAATGCAGCTATACACCATTCATATAAATGCAAAATACATTTATAATCATTAAAAAAATAATTTTAATAAAGTATACAAGTATAAATATTTATTAATAAATTAAAATAAAATATATTTCATAATTGATAAACATAAAAATTGATAAACTGGTGCAATGCGAGAACACTGTGAATCCACTGCGGGTTACCGCATCGCACCGACTCGCATGTCAGTTCACACTGCCATATGCGAATCGCTGGGGAGTGTCAATACATTGTTAACGACACCCCCAGTTCAGCTTGCATATCGCACTGCGAACTGACAGTCCGGACATGAATCGGATCGCATATGTGTGAACACACATGCGATCCGATTCTGGTCCGAACAGAAAAAAGGGTCCTGTGCGTGTTTGCACCAAATGCGGTGCAATATCAGCCATACTATCTGTACAGCTGATATCGCACCGCACAGACATCGCATGTAATGTGAATGGCAGTGTGCTGCGAATTAAATGCGATGCCTGTGCGATGTCCGGCATCGCACAAGTGTGAACTGGGCCTAAAAGTTAACAACACCCCCAAATCAGTTCGCATATCGCAGTGCGATCTGCAAACTCAGACAGTAATTGAATCGCATGGGTGTGAACACCCATGCGATCCGATTCTGCTGTGGACCAAAAAAAGGGTCCTGTAAGAGTTTGGTCCGAGGGCAATGCAAATTTAGCAATACTATCTGTATGGCTGAAATCGCATCGCACAGAGATCGGATGTGATTTTGCACTGCAGTGCGGTGCGAATCACATCCGATCTTGGACACCGCAGCAGTCGGAACTGGCCCTAAACCATATTGCATTTGCACCAAAATGGTACAGGACCCTTTATTTGGTCCGCACTGGAATCTGATCGCATGGGTGTGAACACGCATGCGATCCGATTCCTGCACCATTACATAGTTCGCACTGCGATCTGTGAAATGATCTGGGGGTGTCATTAACTTTACATTGACACCCGCAGTGGTGCGCAGATGTCAATGTAGGTGCGATGTGAAAACCCACACAGGAATCACGCTGGTTCACGCATCGCACAAGTGTGAACCCAGCCAGAGACGTGAACATCTAAAAAAATATATATATATATATCTATATATATCTATAGCTATATCTATATATAGCTATAGATATATATAGATATATATATATAGATATATATATATCTATATATATATATATATATATATATATATATATATATATATATATATATATATATATATATATATATGTATGTATATATATGTATGTATATATATCTATATCTATATATACATATATGTATGTATGTATGTATGTATGTATGTATGTATGTATGTATATATATATATATATATATATATATATATATATATATATATATATATATATATATATATATGTATATATATATGTACACACTATAAATTCCTATCCTGCTGGTTTTGGGGTGTGTAATGGTGGGGAAGATGTGCTCTGACTGTTTGGTGAAAGAAAGAAGTCAAAAGACTTCTTGCTTTCTCCAGAATATCAGCCAGTTTCAGGCTTCTCACTCTGATTCTCCACTTCTGAAATGGTGAATCAGAAAGTGAGAATTCTGTCACAGATCGCCAGTGAGGTGCCGAGATCGCACCTTCATAAACTGGCCGTTTCTGTGAATTCTCACTGTGCTGAGATAATCAGCGGAGAACATGTTCTCCGCTGATTATCTCAGTTTCATAAACTGGTAATGAGCTGAGATCAGCGGTGAGACTCGGGATCGCCGCTGATCTCAGTTTCATAAAAGGACACCTATATCATTTTTTGGACACTAGCAATTATATCGGATTACTATATTTATTTATTTATTTGATCACCCACACCGAGTTTTACACTTTGCACTTGCTGCAACACCAGGATTTGGCGATTATTCCTTTCTCTTTTCTCCACTTGATTTATTGATTTTTTTGTTGTATTATTATTGATTCATTCATGCACTTTATGATATGATACTTATCAGTTTGTATTATTTCAATTAAGGCACGAGAGCACCAGCACTTTGATATATTTTATTGTTGACACTTAATTACTTGATTGGATGATTTTAGACATACGTTTTATTGCTTATATTTATGTTTATCACCCCTTTGGATCAACATATATTCAAATCACTTGCCCCTATTTTTTTTTTTCAAATATATAGTTTATTATATTTCAGAAATTTTTGGGCAAAGCCCGGGAATACAAGCAATAAAGAGGGGGGGAGGGGGGGGGGATAGAAGGTCGCAGCCTCCTAATGATAAAACAAAGTGATACATCAACATTTTACATACATAGTACTGGTAAATCTTTGTCTCATGGTGTTTTTATTGGTGCAGTATGTGTCTCCCATTTCTGTTATCATTTAACTTGTTTAATAGCTATGGGTAGGGAGATTGATCAGTAGTTAAATTATTTCACATTCTACCAATATGTAATATGCCTATTGATGTATATCCATCAAGAGATTGCAACTTAAATATAGTATTACAGAATAAAAATAAAGTAGAAGAAACAGTGAGAGGGAAAGATTGGGGAAAGAAGAATAGGAGAGGTGGGGAGGGAGCTGGGGAGGGAAAAGGGACGGTTGTCAGGATGTTATTTTGATCAATTGGGGATTCCAGTTTGTGTGTCACCCTTTACATATATTGGGTC
This sequence comes from Lithobates septentrionalis, assembly GCA_037952835.1. Lineage (NCBI taxonomy): Eukaryota > Metazoa > Chordata > Amphibia > Anura > Ranidae > Lithobates > Lithobates septentrionalis. The sequence goes on along the minus strand of JBBDGP010000441.1, from coordinate 1,085,480 downwards.
TATTAATTAGGTCGAGTTTCCGAATAGGACCTTACCTTCCTCTGAATATTTGAACATATTCCATAGTGCCCATGTTTTTTGGTAAGTTGTTTGTCTATTTTGTGATGTCAGAATTAGGTCTTCTAGATTATTTATGTCTTCCACTTTCCGTAGCCACATTGATACTGTAGGAGGGGTTTGTTTTTTCCACATTACAGGTATGCAAGACTTCGCTGCATTTGTTAGATGTCTTAGTATGGATTTTTTGTAGGTTTTTAGCGGAATAGAGGACATATGCAGTAAGAAAAATGCTGGGTCATTCGGGATCTGAAATTCAGTGAACTTCTGGGAAATGGATCGGACAGCAGTCCAGAAATTTGTCAAATGCGGGCAGGACCAAAACACATGTAAGATCGTTCCCACCTCTCTCTGGCACCTCCAGCAGTATTTTGATGATTCAGGAAACATGTAGTGTAAGCGACTAGGTGTTAAATACCACCTGGTCAGGATCTTGAAGTTTGTCTCCTGTATCTTAGTGCATATGGAGGATTTAAGAGAGAGAACTAATATATTTTGTTTCTGGACTGATGTGAAGGTACACTGAAGGTCTTTTTCCCATTTTGTAATACATGGTAGATCAGGTGTTTGTAAAGGGGTGTTCAAAAGGGCGTACGTCTGGGATAGTAACTGTTTGATCGGTTCCGTGTCTGAGCATATATCTTCAAATGTCGTCAGTGGTCTAGTGTAGGATTGTGGGTTTGGGATTGTTTGAAGGAAATGGTGGATTTTGGCTGCGTTCCAAAATGTAAGTTTAAAAGGGCCGTTTGGGTCTATTAATTCTTTCATAGTTGGCCATCTGTCTTGCGTCACAAACCGTGAAGCTCTGGTGTATCCAGAGTTTCTCAGTACCTGGAACTGTCCAGAAGACATTCCCGGGGGGAATTTTGGATTTCCTAGTATCGGGGTCATGGGGGATTCTGTGGTCAATACTGATGTTTGTAGGGTGGGATGGAGACATTGCCGAATGGTGTTACCTATAAAGGGGTGTGATTTCAGTTCTAGTGGAAGTGATTCGTAGCACCATAAAGCTGATTCTAGTGGTATGTCTGTTTGCTGTTGTTCAATTTGTGTCCATAATTTATGGTTTTTGTTCCTAATCCAGTCTATTACTCTACTTAAATGTGTTGCGAAATAGTATCTCCGGATGTCCGGAAGTGCTATCCCTCCGTGTTGTTTTGGCCTGGATAATTGTATTCTGGGAATGCGTGGTTTCTTATTAGCCCAAACAAAACGAGTGAAAAGAGTCTGGACGCGTCTGAAGTATATAGGGGGTATTTTGATTGGCAGGGCTTGAAACAGGTACAGAAACTTGGGCAGTATACACATTTTAATTAGATTGCACCTCCCAAACCAGGAGTGCAGACCCCTATTCCATTCTTCCAATAGAAGTCTGACTCTCGTTAATAAGGGGGGGAAGTTACTGTCGTATATCAGTGCCGGATCTGGAGGTATTTTCGTACCCAAATAAGTCAGGGCAGAAGTAGTCCACTTGAACCTAAAGTTTGATTGTAATTTTGTAAGGTCAGTGGTTGGTATAGATATACCCATGGCTTCTGATTTTGAAAAATTAATTTTTAAATTTGACACATTCCCATACGTTTCAAATTCTTTTAGTAGGTTGGGTAGTGATACTATTGGATCTGTTAACGAGAAAAGTAAATCATCTGCATACGCAGATACTTTATGTTGCAGGGGTCCTACTGATATTCCGTGTATGTTAGGATTCAGCCTAATGTTGGAAAGAAATGGCTCGAGAGAGAGTGCAAATAGGAGAGGGGACAGGGGGCATCCCTGTCTTGTCCCGTTTGTAATTGTAAGGGAGTCCGAAAGAATACCGTTCGTTTTCACTCGTGCTGTGGGATTAGAGTAAATACCTGCTATCCGGTTGAGCATCACCTCCCCTAAGCCTATGTGTCGGAGTACCGCGTTCATAAAAGGCCAACTGACACGGTCGAAGGCCTTTTCTGCGTCTGTATTAATAAGGACACAAGGGGTCTTCTTGGATCTAGATATATATAGCAGATTCAGCACTTTCGTAGTACTGTCTCTAGCTTCCCTGGAGGGTATAAAACCGACCTGGTCCAGGTGAATAAGATTCTGGAGGTGCTGCGCCAACCTGACAGCAAGAACTTTAGTAAAGATCTTGAGGTCTAGATTCAATAAAGAAATGGGCCTGTAGCTCCCGCATGCTGTCGGATCTTTACCTTCTTTGTGGATTAACGAAATGTGGGCTCCTAAAGTATCCCTTGCGAAGACTGCCCCCGTTCCAATTTTGTTATATAATGTAGCTAATCTGGATCCCAGAATAGGCAAAAAGATTTTGTAATATTGTAATGTATAGCCGTCTGGGCCTGGGGCTTTATTTGGTTTCATTGTCTTTATGGCATTCTGGATTTCTGTTATGGTTATGGGCGATTCTAATTCTTCACTTAGCTCTCGAGCAAGAGTTGGCATTTGGGAGGAACGGATGTATTCCTCAATCATTGCATTGGGGGGGTTCCCTGTGATAGATTGTACAATTTAGAGTAGAACTGCCGGAATTCCTCAGATATATGTGTAGGTAGGGATGCTTTTTTACCGCCTGATGTGGTAATGTGGGGGATATATGTCGACTGGTTATGGCTTCTGATCGTGTTAGCTAAAAGTTTTCCACATTTATCCCCAAATTCGTAATTTTTTGTTCGGCCGCTCTGTAGGGCCGCCTTTGCTCTGTATTGTAGGATATCTGTGATTTGTAGTCTAATGGTCGATAACTGTGTTTCTGACGCTTGGGTCGGGGCATGTTTGTGTCTGGCTTCTAAAGTGGCCAGTTCCTGCAGGAGTTGGGAGAGAATTTTATTCTTTTCCTTTTTAATGCGGGCTCCATGCGAGATAAGGGTACCTCTCAGAACTACTTTATGTGCCTCCCACAGTATCCCTGGGTCACAGTCTATTTGGTCATTCTCTTGAAAATACTGATTTAGAGTTTTAGTCACATCTGCTAGTACTTCTGGTATTTGTAGTAGGCTTTCGTTAAGTCGCCAGAAGCGATGTCTGGGCGAGTGAGTATCTGATAGGCGGTAACTCAGAAATATTGGTGCATGATCTGACCATGTCCTGTTGCCAATTGATGTTTGTTCAACAGCATGAAGTTGTGAATGAGGAATCATGAAATAGTCTATTCTAGTATAGACTTGATGTATGTGGGAATAGAAGGAGAAGTCCTTCTCTCCTGTGTGTTGTAATCGCCATATGTCTATCAGTTGTGAGTTATGGAACGTTTTAGCTATCTTTTTAAGTTGGTTTGGTGGTACTGATGTTGTGCCTGACGACGTGTCCATAGAGGGGATCAAGGGGGTGTTAAAGTCTCCTCCCAGAATCAAGTGTCCGTCTTTAAAGTCTTGTAGTTTCTCTAGTGTTTCTTGTAGGAATGTGGCTTGTTGTTCATTGGGGGCATATAGGGTTGCCAGTGTTACTTTTATAGTTCCGATTGTGCCTTTGAGGAAGATGTATCTTCCTGCCGGGTCTATCAAGGAACTCTGGAGTTGCCATGGGATCTTATTTGAAATGAGGATGGAGACACCTTTAGATTTGGAATCTGGGTTCATGGAGTGGAAAGCAGTCGGGAAGTGTCTATTTTGTAAGTATGGCAGTCTGTTGGTCTTGAAATGAGTCTCTTGGAGGAAGGCTATGTCTGTACGGTTTCGTTTTAAGTCGTTTAGTAACATGCGTCTCTTCTCGGGTATGTTAAGTCCTTTTACATTAAGGGACATCACATTAATCTTGCTTACAGCCATATTGTGTTGGGATGGGGGAGGAGGGAGAGGAGGGGGGGAGGGAGGGTAGGGATGAAGTTAGGGGAGGAAGGGGAAGGTAAGTATAAAGAATAAAAGAGGAGGGTTAGAAAAAAGAAAAGTAACCAAAAGGTTTACCAAACACAGACAGGGCCTAGTGTCCTGTCTATAGTCTTTCCCCCTAGATTAAGGGGGTGTTTTTTTTCTGCATATAACTGCCAGAGGACACAAATTTTGCCTCCCGCAGATATATGCTGGCCTAGTTGGAAGCGAGGTAAAACAAGGCTCAGAGAACTGAGCTTCCCGTCCATCCCCCCGCCCCATCATGTCCATCAAAGTTAATCCTGAAAAAAGCTATGCATTTCGTTTGATCATTGAGTCTCTAAAGTTCTATAATACCAAACAGTTAACCCTCGTGGTTGGTTTTTTGTAATGTAACTGAATATAAACAAAATTAAAGCCTCAAGTAAACTTACTTGCCCCTATTTTTAGTTATCACACCAACTCATGCGTTTTAAACACTTCAGTTCATGCGATTTTTACACGTATATTTATTCCATTTCGCTGAGGCCTCTTGTTCTACAACATTAAGTTACTATCAATTAGTATAGAGACTCTCTGGTTAGCGCAGCACCCCCCCCCCCCTTTTTTCTCGTATTTCATTTGTTTCGGGCTTCTGTCTGGGCCCTTGTTTTGGTGCATGCAGCTGTCCAGTTGCATATGTTTCATGCAGTCTCCGAATTTAGTTTGAATTTTGTACGATTACCACACTTTTTTCCAATTTGGTAGCGCAGGAATAGCTCTCATTTTTCATGTGAGTAAGTTAGCTACAAATGAGTTTAAGGCTCCGTTTCCACTAATGCGACTTGTCATGTGACTTTGGACACATAAAGTCGCATGACAAGTCACAGCCCATTGAATTCAATGGCACTCGTTCCCATCTATGCGACTTTGAAAAGGTGCCTGCACTACTTTGATCCAGAGTGTAAAGTTGGATCAAAGCTGCACTCAAAGTCGCACTCTAAATCGCACCGCTTTGGAGTCGCACTAGTGGTAGCCTAAGGCTAGAGTGCGACTTTGGAGTGTGACTTTGATCCAACTTTATACTCTCTGGATCAAAGTTGCATCAAAGCATTGCAGGTACCTTTTCAAGGTCACTGATTTTCAAAGTAGCATAGATGGGAACGGGTGCTATTGAAATCAATGGGCTGTGACTTGTTATGCGACTTTATGTGCCCAAAGTCGCATGACAGTTCATACTAGTGGAAACAGAGCCTTAGTTTCCACTATTGCGACCCCAAAGTTGCACAATTTAGAGTGCGACTTTGATGCGACTTTAAGTGCAGCTTTGATCAAACTTTACACTCTCTAGATCAAAGTTGTAATAAAAGTTGCATAAAGGCATTGCAGGTACCTTTTCAAAGTTGCTGATTTTCAAAGTTGCATAGATGGGAACGGGTGCCATTGAAATCAATGGGCTGTGACTTGTCATGCGACTTTGTGTCCAAAGTCACATGACAATTCATACTAGCGGAGCCTTAGTCTTCGTTTCCACTAGGGTTGTCCCGATACCGATACTAGTATCGGTATCGGCACCGATACCGAGCATTTGCCCAAGTACTTGTACTCGGGCAAATGCTCCCGATGCTTCCCCCGATACCTGGAAGTCAGCTGTGATCGGCGCGTGGGGGAGTTACAAGATTCTCCCCCAGCGGCTTTCACCAGCTTTAGTGACATACATCGGTGATCGCTCACAGCTGACTGTCACTGCATCCTCCTCCATGCCCCCTCCTTTCCTCTGTGCCTCTCCGCTGTCCCCTGCATTCCTCTCTCCTTATCTGTCCCCCTCCGTACTCCCCCTTCGTTCCTCTCTCCTTATCTGTCCCCCTCCGTTCTCCCCCTCCGTTCTTCTCTCCTTATCTGTCCCCCTCCGTTCTCCCCCTCCGTTCCTCTCTCCTTATCTGTCCCCCTCCGTTCTCCCCCTCCGTTCCTCTCTCCTTATCTGTCCCCCTCCATTCACCCCCTCCGTTCCTCTCTCCTTATCTGTCCCCCTCCGTTCCTCTCTCCTTATCTGTCCCCCTCCGTACTCCCCCTTCAATCCTCTCTCCTTATCTGTCACCCTCCGTTCTCCCCCTCCGTTCCTCTCTCCTTATCTGTCCCCTGCATTCCTCTCTCCTTATCTGTCCCCTCCATTCTCCCCCTCAGTTCCTCCGTCCTCCTCCTCCTTCCTTTGTGTATGGATAGAGTCAGCTGACTCTGTCCATTCACATAACTGAAACATTGTAATCTCCTGTGATTACGATGTGTCAGTTTATGAATGGAGAGGAGCCGCTGTCTTCTCTCCATTCATTCTCAGTGCAGCTGACGCTGCAGAGAAAGGGACTGGGGAATCTCTATCCTCTGTCTCTTTCTCTGTCTCAAGGGGGAGATATCAGAGGTCTGTTAAGACCCCTGATATCTCACCAAAGCCCCCCAAAAGGGCTGATTAAAAAAAACCAAAAAAAACAATAAAGAATAAAAAAATATTATTGTAAAAAATAAAAATTGTAAAAAAAAACAAAAAAAACACACACACATACAACGTTCACCCCCTCCCCCCCCCCCAAAAAAATAGCAAAAAAAAACCTGTCACGTGACATTAAAAAAAAGTATCGGTAATCGGTATCGGCGAGTACTTGAAAAAAAGTATCGGTACTTGTACTCGGTCCTAAAAAAGTGGTATCGGGACAACCCTAGTTTCCACTATTGTAACCACAAAGTTGCACGATTTAGAATGCGACTGAGTGCAGCATTGATCCAACTTTACGCTCTCATTATCAAAGTCGCATCAAAGCATTGCAGGTACCTTTTCAAAGTCGCTGATTTTCAGAGTTGCATAGATGGGAACGGGTGCCCCCCCTGTGTCCAGTTCCCTTCTCCTGTGCACAGCTATACTGTATATGTGCACTGCACCTCCCATCCCCCGTGTGGATGGGGCTTTTTATTTCTTCATCTTGTCATGAATTAAGATGTACAATGAGAGAACACTGGGCGGGAACCTGTGATCAGCTCCTCCCATTCTGTATACGCCCACTGGCTACACAGGAACAGTGTTCCTCCCAGGAAGTGATGTCACTAGCTTTCAGTAACCACACCCACTGGCTGATTGAAGTCTCAGAAGGAAGTAGAATTGAAGTCATGTGACAGCACTGGATACTGCAAAATAAAGGTAGAAAAACTGGGTTTTTTTCATTTTGAGACATAAGGTTGAACTTAGCTCACATTAATGATTGCAGGGGAGAATTTAAGTGTTAGGGTGGACTTCCACTTTAATGGATGAGTTTGACAGGCAGTGCCACCTGTCCAACTCTGCAACCTGAGTTAAACTTTCACACGGCCACAACATGGGTATTGTATGTAATGTTAGAATTCCAGTGGGCAGCGGGGGCTGGGGGGTAAAACTGCAGATCAGCCACCTAATATTAGGGATACAGATATCATTTAATGTCACTTTAAGGCCTCGTTAAATGCCCATGGAAGGGCTGTGGTTGCCTGCACGGGTGTACTGTGCATCCCCGTGCAGTCTTATTCATGTCAGTTGGGATGCAATGGCTGCATGGACACAGCCACTGCTCTCAATCTGACATCTGTGTGGGTGCAGGAGTGGGTATGCAAATGCAGACAATGGGGGTTCCGGGGGAGGCACCTAAAGGGCCCTTTCACACGGAGGCGGCGTCGGTGGCAAAGCTCCACTATTGTAAGCGGCGCTTTACCGTCGATATTTGGCCGATAGCGGGGGCGGTTTTACCCCCCCGCTAGCGGCCGAGAAAGGGTTAGAAACCACCACAAAGCGCCTCTGCAGAGGCGCTTTGCCGGCGGTGTAGCCGCGCTGTCCCATTGATTTCAATGGGCAGGAGCGGTGTATACTCCGCTCCTTCACCACTCCGAAGATGCTGCTAGCAGGACTTTTTTTCCCATCCTGCCAGCGCACCGCTCCAGTGTGAAAGCCCTCGGGGTTTTCACACTGGAGACAAAGCAGCGGCACTTTCGGGTCGGTTTGCAGGCGCTATTCTTAGCGCAATAGCGCCTACAAACCGCCCCAGTGTGAAAGGGCCCAAAGAGATATCAAATTGGGAGCAGTGACTGTGTCCATGCAGCTGCTGCATCCAGGGGTGCATTTACCATGAGGCAAACAAGGCGTTTGCCTGGGGTGACGTTTTTTAGGGGGGCGGCGTCTGTACCACGATGATGCCTGCTGCTTACTAGCCACTCGAATGCTATTACAAGCAGCAGGAGAGGACTCCCCCATCCCCCCCTCTCGCCACCTTCCATAGTTTTCCTGTCCCACCGGGAGATCTGAGCGACCAGCCGGCCGCATCTTCTAAACAGTAAACCGGCAGCGATGGCATGAGGAGTGATTTGGGGTGTTGGAGACCCCAGATCTCTCCAAAAAGAGTACCTGTCACTGCCTATCGCTGTCACAAGGATGTTTACATTCCTTGTGACAGCAATAAAAGTCATATGAAAATATTTTTTTTAAACAACAGTAAAAATTAAAAAGAAATTAATAATTAAAAAAATTGAAAGTGCCCCTACCTCCCATGCTCGCAGGCAAACGCGCGTGTCGGTCCCGCGCGCATGCAAACAGCGATCGTCCCACACAAACGTTGGATCATGGCCAGTACTTCTAGCACCAGACCTCTGTAAATCTAAAGTGGTAAAACACAAAATGCAAATCGTGGAAAAAACGCACTGCATGCTTTTCTGCAGCTTCTCCATAGAAGTCAGTTAAAGTAACGCAGTGCCATATAGCAAAAAATGGCCTGGTCATGAAGGGGGGTAAATCTTCCAGAGGTCAAGTGGATATGTGGTGACAGACGGGTTACCACGTTGTAAAACATCTGTCACCGGCACCGCAGAAACACACGGGGAAAAAAACGTTTCCTAAGTGTCCCATTCACACTGCAACGCAGCCTAGCACTGGCATGCTGCGATTAAAAAGCAGCGCACCAGGATGAATCGCACTGCAATTTTAGGCAGTGCATCACACCGCCCAAAATTGCAGTGAATGAAGTGTACGTTTTGTACACTTCAAATAAAGCTAGCACAAAACAAATGGAAAAAAAAAGGAGCGGTGTGATGTGTTGAATCATGCATCACACTGCCCCTTAGGGCAGCGGCAACGCAGAGCTGCCGGAGAGGTGAATCCCTTTGGCTGCTCTGCGATTTTATGGAGTAGTATGAATTCGCCCAAACTTAAATGTCTTTGTAATGGAATGCCTTGGTAGTCTTACACAGTAAGAGCCCTTTCACACTGAGCCCCCATAGCGTCGGCGGTAAAACGCCGCTATTTTTAGCGGCGTTTTACCGTCGGATTAGCGGCGCATTTGGGCCGCTAGAGGGATGCTTTTACCCCCCGTTAGCAGCCGAGAAAGGGTTAAAACCGCCCGCAATAGCGGCGTTTTGCCGGCGGTATCCCAGCGCTGCCCCATTGATTTCAATGGGGAGCGGTGGTGGAGGAGCAGTAAACACACCGCTCCAAAGAAGCTGCTGACAGGACTTTTCCTGACGTTCTGCCAGCGCAGCGCTCCGGTGTGAAAACCCTCGGGCTTTCACACTGGAGACAATGCTGCGGCTGTTTGAGGGCGGATTGCAGGCACTATTTTTAACGCTATAGTGCCTGCAAAACGCCCTCGGGGTGAAAGGGGTCTAAGAGTGATTGAAGACTCTGCTGATGCCCACAATGCCTAGCTGCTGCAGGGCACCAGGTGATGGTGATCACTTTAATGGCGGGGGCAATAGGAAAACCTTGCTACAGTGGACAGGTGATTTTTTAGCTGATTCTTTTACTACCCCCTACACACCATCCTCTACCTCCATTATAGGGCTCATTCCAACGAGCATCTAGAACACCACATTTTAACCACTTGCTTACTGGGCACCTAAACCCCCCTCCTGCCCAGACCAATTTTCAGCTTTTAGTGCTGTCACTCTTTGAATGACAATTGCGCAGTCATACAACACTGTACCCAAATGAAATTTTTATCATTAACCAAATAGAGCCTTCTTTTGGTCATATTTGATCACCTCTGGGTTTTTATTTTTTGTTAAAAAAGACCGATTTAAAAAAATAAAAATACAAAACCGTTTTATATTTTGTTAATACATTTTGCAAACAGGTATTTTTTCTCCTTCATTGATTTACGCTGATGAGGCTACACTGGTGGGCACTAATAGGCGGCACTGATAGGTGGCACTTAAGGGCATTGATAGGTGGCAGTGATCGGCACTGGTAAGTGACACTGATAGGCAGCACTGCTAGGTGGCACTGATTGGCACCACTGGTGGGCATTAATAGGTGACACATGTGGGCAATGATGGCTGGCACCTAAGTAATGGCGGCACCGATTTTTGGCACTGATTTGTGGCACTGGCAGGCGGTACTGGTGGGCACATAACATGCTGTTCCTCTTCGGGACCGATGTCCCAGCAAACCTAAGCCGGTGATCGACTTTTTTTCTCCTCATGCTGACAGTGTGAGAAGAAAAAAAGAAAAACGATTACCGATCCTCTGTTTACATCACATGATCAGCTGTCATTGGCTGACAGCTGATCATGTGGTAAGGGGCCGGGATCGGCCCCTTACTCGGATCTGTGATCACCCGAGTTTCATTGACTCGGGTGATCACAGCGTGGCGAGGCTGCAAAGGGGAGGACGTCAACAGACATGCTCCCAGCAAAGCAGATCCGCGCTGTAGCTGTCATTCGGCTATAGCGCGGATCTGAAGGAGTTAATGCATAAAGTGCATAGTTGCAGCAGTAAAGGAATTAATAGGGCCATAAAAACAGCTGTGACTATAAATGAAAATGTGCATCATGTTTAGCCGTGTACAAAAAAATTAGGACATAGCTGCATCTGGGGCTGTACATGTCTGCAGATTTTACACATTTATTTATTTATTACAGGTACTAATATAGCACCGTCAATGTACGCAGCCACTTTACATATACACTATATTAGCAAAAGTATTGGGACACTTGCCTTTACATGCACATTAACTTTAATGGCATCCCAGTCTTAGTCCGTAGGGTTCGATATTGAGTTGGCCCACCCATTGCAGCTATAACAGCTTCAACTCTTCCGGGAAGGATGTCCACAAGGTTTAGGAGAGTGTCTATGTGAATGTTTGACCATTCTTCCAGAAGCGCATTTGTGAGGTCAGGCACTGATGTTGGAAGAGAAGGCCTGGCTTGCAGTCTCCGCTTTAATTCATTCCAAAGGTGTTCTATCGGGTTGAGGTCAGGACTCTGTGCAGGCCAGTCAAGTTCCTCCACCCCAAACTCGCTCATCCACACTATATTGTCAAAAGTCTCGGGCCACCCTTCCAAATAATTTGGTGGGGGGTTAAAATGGGGAAAATGCTTTTCTGGAATAAAAGGCACACTCCTAAACCTTGTGGACGGCCTTCCCAGAAGAGGTGAAGCTGTTATAGCTGCAAAGGGTGGGCCAACTCAATATTGAACACTACGGACTAAGACTGGGATGCCATTAAAGTTCGTGTGTGTGTGTAAAGGCAGGCGTCCCAATACTTTTGGTAATATAGTGTATATTGTACATTCACATCAGTCCCTGACCTCGAGGAGCTACCAATCTAAGGAGTTCACACATCTAAACACACACGTAGAATTGCATACATATAAACATGAGTACTTCAAGAGGGAAGTAAAGTGTTCCTGTTTAATTGTACCGACAGGTAAGCCTATAATAGGGCTTACCTGTAGGTACTGTAAATATCTCCTAAACTTGCACCGTTTAGGAGATATTTACTATATACCCCAACATCATCGGCACATGCGCTTTGAAGAAACAGCCGCTGGTGTCAAGTCTTCAGAACCCCGTGCCATGACCGGCAGCTCCCACGCACATGCGTGACGTCATTGCGGCTCCGGCCAATCAAAGCGCCGGAACCTGTGAACCCAGAAGAAACTCTTGGTAAAATGTCAGCCATCAGGTATTTCATAATGAGCTAGTATGCGATGCATACTAGCTCCATTATGCCTTTTGCCTTTGTCTTGCAGGTTTTTTTTTTTTTTTTGGGGGGGGGGGGGGGGGGGGGTTTACAGCGACTTTCAGGCGTGTATTTCATGCAGGATCTTTGGCTAGCTTTGCCAGCAAGAACCATTGTTCTGTGCAGATAATATGCAGTTGTCCATGTGAATTAGCACATAAACAGGCCTTATCTTTGAGTTTATAACCTTTCTAAATGGAAAAAAAAAGCACATACAGTGCCTTGAAAAAGCATTCATACCCCTTGAAGTTTTCCACATGTAACATTGTCATGTTACAACCAAAAACGTAAATGTATTTTATTGGGATTTTATGTGATAGAGCAACACAAAGTGGCACATAATTGTGAAGTGGAAGGAAAATGATAAATGTTTTTCAAACTTTACTCCGATACCCCCTAACTAAAATCTAGTGGAACGAATTGCCTTCAGAAGTCACCGAATTAGTAAATAGAGCCCACCTGCATGTAATTTAATCTCAGTATGAATACAGCTGTTCTGTGAAGCCCTCAGAGGTTTGTTAGAGAACCTTTGTGAACAAACAGCATCACGAAGGCCAAGGAACACACCAGATCAGGGATAAAGTTGTGGAGAGGTTTAAAGCAGGGTTAGGTTATAAAAAAATATCCCAAGCTTTGAACATCTCATAGAGCACTGTTCAATCCATCATCTGAAAATGGAAAGAGTATGGCGCAACTGTAAACCTACCAAGACATGGCCGTCCACCTAAACTGAAAGGAGTGCATTAATCAGAGAAGCAGCCAAGAGGCCCATGGTAACTCTGGAGGAGCTGCAGAGATCCACAGCTCAGGTGGGAGAATCTGTCCACAGGACAACTATTAGTCGTGCACTCCACAAATCTGGCCTTTATGGAAGAGTGGCAAGAAGAAAGCCATTGCTGAAAGAAAGCCATACGAAGTCCCATTTGCAGTTTGCGAGAAGCCATGTGGGGGACGCAGAAAACACGTGGAAGAAGGTGCTCTGGTCAGATGAGACCAAAATTGAACTTTTTGGCCTAAAAGCAAAATGCTATGTGTGGCGGAAAACTAACACTGCATATCACCCTGAACACACCATCCCCACTGTGAAACATGGTGGTGGCAGCATCATGTTGTGGGGATGCTTTTCTTCAGCAGGGACAGGGAAGCTGGTCAGAGTTGATGGGAAGATAGATGGAGCCAAACACAGGGCAATCTTAGAAGAAAATCTGGAGGTTCACCTTCTAGCAGGACCACAACCCTAAACATACAGCCAGATCTACAATGAAATGGTTTAGATCAAAGCATATTCATGTGTTAGAGTGTCCCAGGCAATTCCAGGCCAAAATCCAATTGAGAATCTGTGGCAAGACTTGAAAATTGCTGTTCACAGACTCTCTCCATCCAATCTGACAGAGCTTGAGCTATTTTGCAAAGAAGAATGGGCAAAAATGTCACTCTTTAGATGTGCAAAGCTGGTAGAGACATCCCCAAAAAGACTTGCTGCTGTAATTGCAGCAAAAGGTGGTTCTACAAAGTATTGACTCAGGGGGGCTGAATACAAATGCACCCCACACTTTTCACATATTTATTTGTAATAAATGTTGAAAACCATTTATCATTTTCCTTCCACTTCACAATTATGTGCAACTTTGTGTTGGTCTATCTGTAAAATCCCAACAAAAAACATTTACGTTTTTGGTTGTAACATGACAAAATGTTCTTTTCATTCTCTTTATTCAAAAAGCTTCCTTTTAATTGCCCAGAAAATTAGTCCAAATCTGGGAACTTTCTGCAGAAGGCTTTGGGGACTAAAATCAATAAGATTCCAGGGTGTGTGGACTGCCAAGAGCGCCTTCCTATTTTTATGTATTGCTGCCACAGTTTGTTGTGCACATGCTGTCACCACCGCTTGATTGCTGCTCATGTACTATATATAGTAATGAAGGCCTGTTTGATTAGGGTTATAGTGCTGTCTCTGTGTGTGGGTGACAAATCCAATATAACTCACCATCCAAATATTACCATTCCTACATTTTGGTCCAACAAAATACTGACACAAAGGGGGTGATCCTTTTTCCAACTCAGTGTTTCCGTTTTTTTAATTTTATTTTTTCTGACATGTTGGTGTTATATCTTTCACTTGGATGTTATAAGTTGCACTAGTAAATAAAGCTAGATAAAACAAAAAAGTGTCTGTCTTCATTTCAGGCAACAAAATGTGATTGTTTTAAAGGGGGTGATTCTTTTCTATATCCACTGTATGCGAAGTCCGAATGTGATGAGATTTCAAAGGGTCCTGTGTGTCTTTGATGCGATGCAATTCGATTAGGAGCTCCATGTAGTTGAATGGAAACCACATACTGTAGGTGTTCAAATACACTGCAATTCCAAGTATTCAGTGCTGCGTTTCTATGGTGCTTTCTGGGGAGAGAGAGATCAAAAACACAGCTGCATCAAAACAGCACTGCAAACAAACTAGTCAGTGTATTCAGGTGAATGATACTGCGTGTTTTTAGGACAAAGTGTGCTTTCATTTGGAGGTAAATTGTAATGGATAGCTCCTGATTTTTTTTTATTTTTTTTTCAGGAAGCAAGTACTTTTGGTGATAATCTCACTTCCCCATTACCTGTGAGCAGGGCTTTTTTCCTCAGAGAAAAGGAGCAGGAACTCACCAGCCCCTCCTAGGTCACGCCCCTAGAACCGCTCCTTTAGAGAACAGGGAACCAAGTACATCAAAGAGACAGCTGCAGCCCAGTACACCAACAAGACAGCCCAGTACACCAACAAGACAGCCCAGTCCAGCAAAGAGACAGCCCAGTACACCAACAAGACAGCCCAGTACACCAACAAGACAGCCCAGTACACCAACAAGACAGCCCAGTACACCAACAAGACAGCCCAGTACACCAACAAGACAGCCCAGTACACCAACAAGACAGCCCAGTACACCAACAAGACAGCCCAGTCCAGCAAAAGAGACTGCCCTGCTTAGTCCAGCAAAGAGACTGCCCTGCTTAGTCCAGCAAAGAGACTGCCCTGCTTAGTCCAGCAAAGAGACTGCCCTGCTTAGTCCAGCAAAGAGACTGCCCTGCTTAGTCCAGCAAAGAGACTGCCCTGCTTAGTCCAGCAAAGAGACTGCCCTGCTTAGTCCAGCAAAGAGACTGCCCTGCTTAGTCCAGCAAAGAGACTGCCCTGCTTAGTCCAGCAAAGAGACCACCCAGCCCATTCCGCAGACCACCCAGCCCATTCCGCAGACCACCCAGCCCAGTCCGCAGACCACCCAGCCCAGTCTGCAGACCACCCAGCCTAGTTCGCAGACCACCCAGCCTAGTTCGTAGACCACCCAGCCTAGTTCGTAGACCACCCAGCCTAGTTCGCAGACCACCCAGCCTAGTTCGCAGACCACCCAGCCTAGTTCGCAGACCACCCAGCCCAGTTCGCAGACCACCCAGCCCAGTTCGCAGACCACCCAGCCCAGTCTACAGCACAACCCCATTTGCAGCATTTTGCTCACAGTAACATACCAGTCCAGTTTACATGACATGAGGGAGGCTAGTGAGGGCGAAGACCGCCTGGCTACCTACCTATCCATGATCAGATAGCGTGACGTACAACGCCAAACCGATCTCTCGGACAGCATTGAGAGGCGGGGCAGAGCCGCGGAATCCAGATCACTCCGCCTCCTGCTCTCACTGCTGCAGCCATTCAATCCCTTGGGACAGTGGCAGCACGCAGCAGGCTACATAGTAGGAGGAGGAGGATCCGGGGCTACATAGGATACGAAGGGACTGCTCTGGCGGAGGTTCCCCCGTGTTTGATCCCTTCGTGGGCAGCATAGCAGGGTGCAGGCTATACAATTGGGGGGAGAGGAGGGAAATGAATGCTCTGACAAAGGTGGCAGAACGGCGTTCTGGTGCGTTCAGCCAGAAAAAAAGGCCTGCCTGTGAGGATGATGTCAAGTGCAAAAAATCACATATAATATTAACTAAAACATAAAATGAAGTGTAACAATTTAAAAAATAAAAATGCCAAAGTGCTATAATTGTGTGAACCTCCCAACTAAAAAGTTGTTGCACTTGAAGTTAATTTGTATTGCAATTATCTGTAGAATATTCCACCATCCTTACCAAGTTTAAAAAAAAAATGTTTTTGTCTTATTCTCATTTTGATGTGTATTACATGTGAAATCACATATCACTGGAATTGTTGCACTTGAAGTTAATCTGTATGACAAATATCTATAGGAGGGGTTTCCACCATCCCTGCTAAGTTTCATTTTATACAGTATGTCTTATTTTCAGTTTGATGTCTGTTATATGTGACATTACATATCACAGAGATCGGTATTGTTCTAATATTGAACTTCATTGAGATTTCTATACATTAGAGTGTTCTTCCCGTATTGTTAAGTTATTGAATGGTAAGTTAGCACTGCATTTTTTTTTGTTGTTGTTGTGGGAACACATAACGGTGCTTAGTGGCAGGCCTTTTACTGACTTTTTTTTTATTTTACCTCCAGTATTTTATTGTAAATAGTAGTGTAGTGATTACCTATTATACTAAAGATTGGCATGTGGCATTAACCGCTTGCCGACCGCCTCACACAGATATACTGCGGCAGAAGGGCTCGTACAGGCAGAATCACGTACCTGTACGATCCCCTTGAAGAGGGGGCCGGCGGCGCGCACGCGCAGCAAGCTCCGTGAGTCGGGTCGCGGGTCCCGCGAACTCGATCGCCGCGGGGATACCCGTGATCACCTCACGGGGAGGAAGAATGGGGAGATGCTAATGTAAACAAGCATCTCCCCGTTCTGCCTAGTGACAGTGTCACTGATCTCTGCTCCCTGTCATCGGAGCAGAGATCAGTGACGTGTCACACACAGCCATGCCCCTCACAGTTAGAATCACTCCCTAGGACACACTTAACCCCTACACTGCCACCTAGTGGTTAACCCCTTCACTGCCAGTGTCATTTACACAGGAATCAGTGCATTTTTATAGCACTGATTGCTGTATAAATGACAATGGTCCCAAAAATGTGTCAAAAATGTCTGATGTGTCCGCCATAATGTCGCAGTCACAATAAAAATCACTGATTGCCGCCATTTAAAAAAAAAAAGTTATTAATAAAAATGCCATAAAACTATCCTATTTTGTAAACGCGCTATAACTTTTGCGCAAACCGATCAAAGATCGCGTATTGTGATTTTTTTTTTTTAACCAAAAATATGTAGAAGAATTTGTATCAGCCTAAACTGAGGAAAAAAATTGTTTTTTTATATATTTTTGGGGGATATTTATTATAGCAAAAAGTAATGCGTTTTTTTCAAAATTGTCGCTTTTTTTGTTTATAGCACAAAAAATAAAAAGCGCACAGGTGATCAAATACCACTAAAAGAAAGCTCTATTTGTGGGAAAAAAAGGACGTCAATTTTGTTTGGGAGCCACGTCGCACAACCGCGCAATTGTCAGTTAACGCGACGCAGCGCCGAATCCCAAAAAGTGCTCTGGTCAGGAAGGGGGTACATTCTTCCAGGGCTGAAGTGGTTAATAAACATCAACAGATTTCAGTTATGCCCCAAGAGGCCGCCCCCCCCCCCCCATGGACAATGTGCCTGGCTACTGAGTTCATCTCCCCATCCCTGCACTCAGTGCACTGATAGGCACCACTGATTGGTAGCACTGATGGCCACTGATTGGCACTAATAGGCGGCACTGATTGGCAGCATTTAGTGGCACTGATAGGCAGCGCTGATGGGCACTGATTGGAAGCACTGATAGGTGGCATTGGTTGGCACTGATAGGCAGCACTGATTGGCACTTACAGGTGGCACTGATTGGCAGCACTGATGGGTGGCATTGATTGGAAGCATGGATTGGCACTGACTGGAGGAGTTTCACATTGAACAGATCATGAGGCTTGTAAGAGCCGCTCAGAGTGTGAAACTGTCATGTAATGTAACTGCATGCAGAGAAAGAGAGGAGCTGTCACAACTCAGCGGTGATGTCAGGGATGGACGGGACCGAAAAGCTATCTAAACACCAGCCAATGATTGTGCTGCTTAGGAAAGGGGCGGAGCCACATACACATTGCGCCCCACCCAGACCCCATCCCATTGGCATAGATGTTCGGTCCCGCCCATCCCCGACATCACGGCTGAATTTTGACAGCTCCTCTCTCCCTGCATGCAGTTACATTACATGACGGTTTCATACTCGAACGGATCCTTCAAGCCTCACGCTCTGCTCAATGTGATACTGTCTCACAGGCAGAAGGGGCTACTCACTGCTTGGATGCAGCATTTCAAAGCAGCCCAGGCAGATCCTCGGACACTAACACACACAGGGTGATTAGGGTGTGCCCAGGCACACCCTGTGCGCATCTCTATGGTAAACCGCAATCGCACCACACATCAGAATGAGACCAATAATTCTAACACCGGACATCCTGTGTAACTCTAAACCGGTAATCTGTAAAGTAAAGGCTTTTAAAGTGTCGCCTATGGATAATTTAATGTACTGTAGTTTATCGCCATTCCGCAATTTTAAAGAATGATGTGTTGGGTATCCATTTACTCAGCGTAACATCATCTTTTATATTTTACCAAAAAATTGGGTATTATATTATGTATGTGTGAAGTAAAATTGTACTTTTTCCCAAAAATTTGCTTTTAGAAACATCACTGCGCAAATACTGTGTGACATAAAAAAGTGCAGCACCCACCATTTTATTATCTAGGGTCTCTGCTTTAAAAAAAATATATTTGGAGGACCCAAGTATTTTTTTTTAGCAAAAGAAATGATTTTTACATGTATGAGAGAAATGTCAGAATTGGCCTGGGTGGCAAGGGGTTAACCACTTGAGCCCCGGACCTTTATGCTGCCTAAGGACCAGAGGTCTTTTTCCAATTTGGCACTGCGTCGCTTTAACTGCTAATTGCGCGGTCATGCAATGCTGTACCCAAACGAAATTTGCGTCCTTTTCTTCCCACAAATAGAGCTTTCTTTTGATGGTATTTGATCACCTCTGCGGTTTTTATTTTTTGCGCTATAAACGGAAAAAGACCGAAAATTTTGAAAAAAAATGATATTTTCTACTTTTTGTTCTAAAAAAAATCCAATAAACTAAATTTTAGTCATACATTTAGGCCAAAATGTATTCGGCCACATGTCTTTGGTAAAAAAAATGTCAATAAGCGTATATTTATTGGTTTGCGCAAAAGTTATAGCGTCTACAAACTAGGGTACATTTTCTGGAATTTACACAGCTTTTAGTTTATGACTGCCTATGTCATTTCTTGAGGTGCTAAAATGGCAGGGCAGTACAAAACCCCCCCAAATGACCCCATTTTGGAAAGTAGACACCCCAAGGAAATTGCTGAGAGGCATGTTGAACCCATTGAATATTTATTTTTTTTGTCCCAAGTGATTGAAAAATGACAAAAAAAAAAAAAAAAAAAAATATTTACAAAAAGTGGTCACTAAATGATATATTGCTCACACAGGCCATGGGCCTATGTGGAATTGCACCCCAAAATACATTTAGCTGCTTCTCCTGAGTATGGGGATACCACATGTGTGGGACTTTTTGGGAGCCTAGCCGCGTACGGGGCCCCGAAAACCAATCACCGCCTTCAGGATTTCTAAGGGTGTAAATTTTTGCTTTCACTCTTCACTGCCTATCACAGTTTCGGAGGCCATGGAATGCCAAGATGGCACAAAACCCCCCAAAATGACCCCATTTTGGAAAGTAGACACCCCAAGCTATTTGCTGAGAGGCATATTGAGTCCATGGAATATTTTATATTTTGACACAAGTTGCGGGAAAGTGACACTTTTTTTTTTTTTTTTTTTTCATAAAGTTGTCACTAAATGATATATTGCTCACACAGGCCATGGGCATATGTGGAATTGCACCCCAAAATACATTTAGCTGCTTCTCCTGAGTATGGGGATACCACATGTGTGGGACTTTTTGGGAGCCTAGCCGCGTACTGGACCCCGAAAACCAATCACTGCCTTCAGGATTTCTAAGGGTGAAAATTTTTGATTTCACTCTTTACTGCCTATCACAGTTTCGGAGGCCATGGAATGCCCAGGTGGCACAAAACCCCCCCAAATGACCCCATTTTGGAAAGTAGACACCCCAAGCTATTTGCTGAAAGGCATGGTGAGTATTTTGCAGCTCTCATTTGTTTTTGAAAATGAAGAAAGACAAGAAAAAACATTTTTTTTTTTCTTTTTTCAATTTTCAAAACTTTGTGACAAAAAGTGAGGTCTGCAAAATACTCACTATACCTCTCAGCAAATAGCTTGGGGTGTCTACTTTCCAAAATGGGGTCATTTGGGGGGGTTTTGTGCCACCTGGGCATTCCATGGCCTCCGAAACTGTGATAGGCAGTGAAGAGTGAAATCAAAAATTCACGCCCTTAGAAAGCCTGAAGGCGGTGCTTGGTTTTCGGGGTCCCGTACGCGGCTAGGCTCCCAAAAAGTCTCACGCATGTGGTATCCCCGTACTCAGGAGAAGCAGCAGAATGTATTTTGGGGTGTAATTTCACATATTTCCATGGCATGTTTGAGCAATATATCATTTAGTGACAACTTTGTGCAAAAAAAAAAAAAAAAAAAAAAAAATTTGTCTCTTTCCCGCAACTTGTGTCGCAATATAAAATATTCCATGGACTCGACATGCCTCTCAGCAAATAGCTTGGGGTGTCTACTTTCCAAAATGGGGTCATTTGGGGGGGTTTTGAACTGTCCTGGCATTTTATGCACAACATTTAGAAGCTTATGTCACACATCACCCACTCTTCTAACCACTTGAAGACAAAGCCCTTTCTGACACTTATTGTTTACATGAAAAAGTTTTTTTTTTTTGCAAAAAAATTACTTTGAACCCCCAAACATTATATATTTTTTTAAAGCAAATGCCCTACAGATTAAAATGGTGGGTGTTTCATTTTTTTTTTTCACACAGTAATTGCGCAGCGATTTTTCAAACGCATTTTTTGGGGAAAAAACACACTTTTTTTAATTTTAATGCACTAAAACACGCTATATTGCCCAAATGTTTGATGAAATAAAAAAGATGATCTTAGGCCGAGTACATGGATACCAAACATGACATGCTTTAAAATTGCGCACAAACGTGCAGTGGCAACAAAATAAATACATGTTTAAAAGCCTTCAAAAGCCTTTACAGGTTACCACTTTAGATTTACAGAGGAGGTCTACTGGAAAAATTACTGCACTCGATCTGGCCTTCGCGGTGATACCTCACATGCATGGTGCAATTGCTGTTTACGTTTGACGACAGACCGCCGCTTGCGTTTGCCTTAGCGCGAGAGCAGGGGGCGACAGGGGTGTTTTTTTTTTTTTTTTCTTTATTATTTTTTTGCTTTTTTAATCTTACTTTTAAACTGTTCCTTTCATATTTTTTTTTTTAATCATTTTTATTGTTATCTCGGGGAATGTAAATATCCCCTATGATAGCAATAGGTAGTGACAGGTACTCTTTTTTGAAAAAATTGTGGTCTATTAGACCCTAGATCTCTCCTCTGCCCTCAAAGCATCTGACCACACCAAGATCGGTGTGATAAAATGCTTCCCCAATTTCCCAATGGCGCTATTTACATCCGGCGAAATCTAAGTCATGAAATACTCGTAGCTTCCGGTTTCTTAGGCCATAGAGATGTTTGGAGCCACTCTGGTCTCTGATCAGCTCTATGGTCAGCTGGCTGAATCACCGGCTGCATTCTCAGGTTCCCTGTTGAGACAGGAGAGCCAGAGAAAAACACGGAAGACGGTGGGGGGGGGGGGGGCATTCCCTCCCACGGCTTGTAAAAGCAGTCTAGAGGCTAATTAGCCGCTAGGATTGCTTTTACATGAAAGCCGACCGCTGGCTGAAAAGAATGATACCAAGATGATACCTAAACCTGCAGGCATCATTCTGGTATAACCACTCAAAGTCGTGAATGGCGTACCTGAAGACAAAAAAATGGTTAACAATGGTTAACAATAAAGCACAGTAAAGTGTAAATAATTACACACCTGAAAAACAAACATGATAAAACATAATAACAATAACAATAACAATAAAACATTGCAGAATAGAATACAGTAAAAAAGAGCAGAACAATAGAGAGAGAGAATAGAGAGAGAGAGAACAATAAAACAACTATTTTTTTTATTTCATATTTTTTTTTTTTTTACACTTTTTTTGTAACTAACTTTTCTAACTGTAACCGGTTCCAGGTTCGGGTCTCTCAAAATGCGATGGCATCTTGGGAGACCCTGTGAAAGTGTGCCTAGTCTGTGCAATGCTGTACCCTACGCTAATACTCAACTAGTGAATGGTAGCGTTCAAAACATTCACCAATGCAAAGACCAGGATTGTCAGGACAGGAGGGACAATAATAGCGGGTGTCACGCCTATATCCGCGCTTGCTGCAGACACGACATCTTTTTTGGGGGGTTCGTTGGGTAGGGGTACTCGGGAGGACATAAAAATGCCTCTCATGCAGCCGACTGCATTTGGTTGGGGATGTGAATGGGGGAAGTACGGGCGCTGCAGAAGCGGTGGGTTCCCAATTAGGATTGGCGAATGCAGCAGGAAGGGCATTATGGGCACGACGGGCCTGTGTTTGTCTTTTTGGTGGCAGCGGGACACTACTTGTGCTTGCCATCTCGCCAGCTTGAACTGCACTTATGGGACTCGCCACGTCACCACGTGTTACTGCAGTGCTGGTTTGACTACGACCGGGGTGTACTAGGCCGCTGGCGCTTGCCAGTTCACCAAAACGCTACCAAAAAACTGTTAGCGATCGCAGGGATCAGGCCTGACTCTGCGAACGCTGCAGTTATGCTTTTAGTGTTTTGTAAGTGACAGTGATCGATCGATACTGCACTTGGGTGGGCTGGGCCGGGCGGAGGGGCAAAACGCAGGTGCTAGCAGGTATCTGGGCTGATCCCGCTAACACTGCGTTTTTGGGAACCCTAAACTGCTGGTGACGCTAGTATAGATCTGATCGGATCAGATATTGATGCGATCAGATACTATACCACTAAGGGAGGTGTACGGTGCGTGCGTGGGTGTTAGCGGTACTGGCGCTAATCTGACGCTGCCTGGGGCTGGTGCTTGCCAGTTCACCAAAACGCTACAAAAAAAACTGTTAGCGATCGCAGGGATCAGGCATGACTCTGTGAACGCTGCAGTTATGCGTTTAGTGTTTTGTAAGTGTCAGTGATCGATCGATACTGCACTTGGGTGGGCTGGGCCGGGCGGAGGCGCAAAACGCAGGTGCTAGCAGGTATCTGGGCTGATCCCGCTAACACTGCGTTTTTGGGAACCCTAAACTGCTGGGGACGCTAGTATAGATCTGATCGGATCAGATATTGATCCGTTCAGATACTATACCACTAAGGGAGGCGTATGCTGCGTGCGTGGGTGTTAGCGGTACTGGCGCTAACCTGACGCCTGGGGCTGGTGCTTGCCAGTTCACCAAAATGCTACCAAAAAAACTGTTAGCGATCGCAGGGATCAGGCCTGACTCTGCGAACGCTGCAGTTATGCGTTTAGTGTTTTGTAAGTGACAGTGATCGATCGATACTGCACTTGGGTGGGCTGGGCGGAGGGGCAAAACGCAGGTGCTAGCAGGTATCTGGGCTGATCCCGCTAACACTGCGTTTTTGGGAACCCTAAACTGCTGGGGACGCTAGTATAGATCTGATCGGATGAGATATTGATCCGATCAGATACTATACCACTAAGGGAGGCGCATGCTGCGTGCGTGGGTGTTAGCGGTACTGGCGCTAATCTGACGCTGCCTGGGGCGACGCATATCACCGCCGGGCGATCGGGGGGCTAAACCTTTATTCGGTAATAAACGGCGGGTGCCCTGACACTATAAAAAATAAACAAACTAACCAGCGTCAACCGTAACGGTTATACGGTGATCAGTGGTGAAAGGGTTAACTAGGGGGCAATCAAGGGGTTAAAACATTTATCAGATAGTATAGGGGGGTCCCTGACGCTATAAAACGCTGACGGCGAACCTAAATATTTACCTCACTAACTAGCGTCACCAGCGACACTAATACAGCGATCAGAAAAATGATCGCTTAGTGACACTGGTGACAGGGGGTGATCAAGGGGTTAAAACTTTATTAGGGGGGGTTAGGGGGGTACCCTAGACCTACAGGGGGGTAACAGTATCTGTCCCAACACTGTAACTGTCACAAACTGACACTATGCAGTAATCAGAAAAAAAAAAAAAACTGCTGGTGTCAGTTTGTGACAGGGGGGGGGGGGGGGTGATTGGGGGGGGATCGGGGGGCGATCGGGGGGGGGATCGGGGTGTTTTGTGTGCCTGGCATGTTCTACTGTGTGTGTGTGTGTTGGTGCACTCACATTGATGTCTTCTCTCCTCGGGCCGGAACGGAAAATACCGACCCGAGGGGAGATGACATCATTTCCTTTGCTGCTGTTTAGCATACAGCAGCAAAGGAAGATTCTCATTGGCCGGCGGCGATCGCGAGGGGGGGGCCACGAACGGATGGTCTCCCCCTCATCACCGATCGCCGCTGGACAAAAGACGACCGCCTCGGGCACCGGGGGGGGGGGTCCGATCGGACCCCCCACCCGCGGAAGGCAAATCACGTACACTGTACGTGATTTTGCCTGTCCGTGCCACTTTGCCGACGTACATCGGCGTGAGGCGGTCGTCAAGTGGTTAAAGGGACCTTTGACTATCTTCCTTGATGGAACAGGATTTAAACCATCCATTATTCTATCCAAAATGAAAACAATAGTTTTGTTTTTGGATATACTTTAACCCTTTCATGCCTAAGCCTATTTCTGACATTTGTTGCTTACAAGTTAAAAATTTGTCCTTTTTTGCTAGAAAATTACTTAGAACCCCAAATATATATATATATTTTTTTATCAGAGACCCTAGAAAATAAAATAGTGCTTGTTGCAAATTTTTTGTCACACTGTATTTGCACAGCGGTCTTTCAAATGCAATTTTTTTGGAAAAAACACTTTCATGAAGTAAAAAAAACAAAACAGTAAAGTTTTGTTTTTTTTATAATGTGAAAGATGATGTTACGTTGAGTAAATATATACCTAACATGTTATGCTTTGAAATGGCGCACACTTGTGGAATGGCAACCAACTACGGTACTCTAAAATCTCCATTGACAACGCTTTAAAAAAAAAAGTAACGTTACTAGGTTAGAGTTACAGAGGAGGTCTTTTACTAGAATTATTGCTCTCACTCTGACAATTACGGCAATACCTCACATGTGTGATTTGAACATCCTTTACATTTGCGGGTGCGACTTATGTATGCATTTTCTTTGCTGTGCGAGCTTGCGGGGACGTGGGCGCTTTAAATTTTTTTTTTAACATTGTCACTTTAAAAAAATAAAAATAATCCGGTCCCTTGTGACAGTAATAGGTGGTGACATGTACTCTTTATGGAGGGATCAGGGGTCTAAAAGACCCCAAATCCCTCCTTTGCACTTATAAGTATTCAGATCGCCAAAATCGGCATTTCTAAATACTGTAATTTATTTAAAATCGGCGCCATTGGCAGCGGAAATGGGGGGACATCCCCTCCCGCTCCTTTAGGATAACA